>JARJLU010019544.1:0-24393 GCA_030272975.1 Sparidentex hasta | reverse complement strand
ATAAAAGATGCTTTGCTGATGCAACAAAGCAAAATGTTAGAGATCTTTAATGCTACTGTGAGAAGTAAATTAGTCATTATGAAACTATGGCGGGGAAAATATGACTTTGGTTGGCTGCCAGAGTCTAGATAATTAATGGAAAACATTGTTTAATTATAATCTAGCTGTCAGGGGTAGTAGAAGTATCTCAGGTAGTCAAAATGCTGACTGTGGTTCAGGCTGTAACTGGATGCTTTTTAGTCCTTGGATGTGTCCACTCTACCTTGCTGTCAGTGCAGTTGTTCCTCTGTGCCTCTGGTTGGTTATTCCTCGTTTAAAACCGTTGCTGATTTCAGGATACTTGATTGGCTTCCTGGTTCATCGCAAGAAGGAAGTGGCTCCAACATGTGCAACCTCCGTGAGCACTTTTCAAGAACCTCCTGTCCACGAGACAGGCGCTGCCCCCCTCATGGACTGGGACGATGTGAGGACGCTCTTTGCTGATAAAATCTCTCCATCCAAATTCGAATCTGTGTTCAGGTCAGTATAAACCCCCCGTCCACAGAATCTGCACTTCTTACCAGAATGACTGTTCTTGGGAAATAGTGTGTTTATTGTTATTGTCCTGTTTCACACCTCCCTTTTCTTTCCCCGTCACTGTTTGTTTTCCTCTACTAAAGTGAGTTTACCAGTGCCGACCATCAAGCTGGTTCACCGGGTGATAAAGCTCTGGCTAACAAAGTGATCACCAAGTTTAAAGCGTATGGCATGGACACCTGGAGCGATGAGCACTTTGTGAAGGTTCAGGACCCCCCGGCTTCTGGCTACAACAAATTTGTTTTCAAGGGGACTGAGCAGCGTCCTACAGGATTCCTGTCCTACAGTGCAACTGGAAAAGTGAACGGTACTGTCTTGTATGCGTACTACGGGCAGGAAAGTGACTTGAGAGTGCTGCGGGACAAGAATATCAACCTGACTGGCAGGATCCTGCTGGTCAGAGCTGGTAAAATCAGCTTTGCTGAGAAGGTGGGTAGTTTCAGTAAGGACTTTAATATTACTGTTTCACTTTTTGTAAAGTATGTGACGTCTTATAAAGTATTTTGTTATTAACAGTAATTGAGAAGTGATTTCCCTGACTTTTTTTTCTCTTACAGGTAGCCAATGCTGCCAAAATGAATGCTGCTGCTGTGTTGATCTACCCAGACCCCTCCGATTACACTATTGGAGGCACCACTCAGCTTTTTGGACATGTGAGTGTGGAATGTTTAGAGGAATAATGCTGGAACATGTCCACATTTAGTTTGTGCAGTGTACGGATGATACCAGATAAGCAAGCTGTTCAACCAGCAGCATTATCTGTATCCACACTCGAAATGGTCCTAAGTAGTTAGTGAGTTAAGTAGTTCCCTCTTTGGTTTGTTTTGTTCATGTTAAGCCTGCATAGGAGCATGAGTCAAAACAAATTCCTGCAGATAGTTTCACATTTTTCTGTCTGTGGTGGTGGTAATGTGTGCCCAGTATTGTAGCAGTGTGACAGCAAAAATAAGGAAAGAGGAAGACTGCCAGCTGTTGAAAACATGAGGTTAAACAATGCAGGTCCGCATACAAAAGAATATACTTTGCAAATGTTTCATGAGTAAGAAAATGTATTTGACATTTATGCTGCTAACTAAGCGTTTAAACTGATAATAAAATAAATACAATAATTTATTTTATTTCAGATGTAGAAGCTTGAGAGTGAGGCTGCAGGCTGCACAAGAACACAAACATTCCAAATGTCAGCGCTGAATCAACGCTTCTCTGCAAATTTTGTGAAAATACATCTTTGAATTTTACCCTCTCGTTTGTCTCCAATAGGTTCACATGGGTTCAGGGGATCCCTACACCCCAGGCTTCCCCTCCTTCAACCACACCCAGTTTCCACCTGTCAAGTCTTCAGGCCTGCCAGAAATCTTGGCTCAGACCATCACAGCAGCCATGGGTACCAGCATTCTGAGGTAAGGCTCACTGACGCTGCAGATCACCTGACACACGGCAGATTATGATAAACACATGGCCTTTTCTGTCACTTTCAAACGTTCTTCTTGCACTGTGATGGTCTACAGTTGGCTTTGTGGTAGCTTACATAGTGTTGATGCGTATTGTCTGCATCCCGCAGGCAGCTCGGGGGTCAGAATGCCCCGGAAGTGTGGGGAGGAATGAACAGACTGGGAGACGAGAGCGATCTCATAACTTTGGAAGTCAACAACGTTCTCGTTGAGAAGGAGATACATAATGTCTTCGGGGTCGTTAAAGGCTTTGTGGATGCAGGTACAACAAAATGTTTGTTAAACGAGAAACTGCAATCAGGAACTTGTAGTGAAAAGAATATGAGTGAATCTCTGAGTTTTATTTTAGATCGGTATGTGGTTATCGGTGCCCAGAGGGATGCTTGGGGTCCAGGTTTTGCTTCGTCCACCGTCGGCACCAGCGTCCTTGTTGAGCTGGCCCGGTCCATCTCTGACATGATGAAGAACGGTGAGTCTGAGGTGGCAGCTGACGAGCAGTTTTAAATACAAATTGACTAAAAAATGATAATGAAGTCATTATGTAGTCATTGGACGCCAAAGGTTGTGGTAACAGGATATGCTCAGTCTTCTCTTGGCTCTTTTTTTTTAATTAAAATGCATTTATTATCCCCTCGTCAGATGGATTCAAACCAAGGAGAAGCATTGTGTTTGCCAGCTGGAGTGCTGGAGAATATGGGAGTGTTGGCGCCACCGAGTGGCTGGAGGTGAGAGTAGCACAATGAAGTTGATAATCCTTTTATACTGTTTAAACTTTAATTGGTTTCAGCACTCCTCCTTAATCTTGTTAATGTATCTTGTTGAATACCCAGGGTTATCTTACTTCTCTGAACATGAAGGCCTTCTCCTACATCAACCTGGATGGAGTTGTTGGAGGTATTTACTGCAGGTTTCATGCAAAACTTTAAATCAGTCTCCTAAATATTTCACTATACTACTTTCTATGCCTACTAGGCCTGTCACTACTTTATGCTGGACAACATACTGTCCAATAAATGATCACATAGAATAACATTGTCCTTTAAGAACATTTTATGACACTAATATAATGTCAAAGAGCAATGAACTTTTAATTGTTGATAGTCAGATAGTAACAAGTCAATCCACTTTGTGTTTCCTTATTGTTGTAAACCTACTATATGTTATTTTACACACACACACCAACACCTGCGTACTGCCTTAACGTTTCTCCAGAACACACCATGCTAACACACCAGTATTTTCCCAGTGCTTCCATTTTCACTAATCAGTATTTGTTTGTCGTACCTCAACGTGTTTAAACCTGTCGTGACCTGAATGTACCTAGTTATGTGATGTTTCACATGTTATGTCTTGTTTTACTAAGTAAAGGCATAAAGTATCAAAGAAATAAATAAAATGGTGCTAGAAAATAAATAAAAATAAACATATTAACTGCTGCCATTTTCTCCCGAATGCCCAATTGGTACTGCACATGTGCAAATCTCATCAGATATGAGATGCAAGCAAGATGGCAAAGTTTATTTTTTTGAGTGAGTTGCTAAATTTCTCGCCCAACGTTTCATTTAACCACTCTGGGCAGTTAATGTAGTTGGTCCTGATGTGGAACAAATATTAGAATATCTTTAACAACCCAAACCGAAAATTAAACCACTTAACCAACACAATAAATAGATAGATAGATACTTTATTGATCCCGGAGGAAATTCAAGCACCCAGTAGCAATAACAAACATTGAACATACATGCAATATCAAAGAAACAGTAGAAATAAAAACGTGGAATAAAAATGTAAATAAAATGTAAAAATGTAAATACAATGTTCAATATTCTTTATAACTGTAAGGAGGAATCCTAGGCAACATGTTAGCTAAAATGTTGGTGACATCTCTGTAAACAAGCAGTAGGTCAGCACAACAGCTAGTTCCATCATATGGCATCATTTGATTTTCCATAATAACTCCATAGAAATCTTCTTTTGCAGGTCGAAATGGATTTAAAGTCGCAGCCAGTCCGTTGATGCATAGCCTGATCGAGAGCGCTCTGAAGAAGGTAAATTCACAACAGGGGGACTGTCAGACAGTCAGACTTGAAAGCGTATTCAATACAAACCTGCAGTTTTGTCATTAGTAAAAAAGTATAATGCTTTGTTTGTGAAAGTTACAGTGTAACATACATATACAATTGTCTTCTCCTTAGGTGAGCACCCTCAACAAGGCCGTGTCTCTCTCTACTCAGTTTGGAAGGGACAACTGGGAATCAAATGTGTAAGTCTGATTGGGCCTTTGTGACTAATCTGTGTTCATACATCACCATGACAACCGATCTTTTCTCCCCAGTACCCATGTACAGGATGGCTGTCACTGTCATGTTGGGTGGATGTCTTCTGAAGCTCTGTCTTTTATGCGTTTGTTTTCCAGGTATGAGGATCTGAAGATGGATAACGCTGCATATCCTTTCCTCGCCTTCTCTGGCATCCCCTCAGTCTCGTTCAGGTTCACCCCTGGTAATTCAGTAAGTAATCTTGTATTTTCAGTCAAATAAATCTATTTTTCAGCCAGTTACCCAGAACAACAGTGTAAAATGATTAAAGCATGTTTCATCCTGGGAGGAATCCTTCCTAACACACCTCGGTTTTCCTTCTCAGGAGTACCCGTTCTTTGGCACAATGCTGGACACGCGGGAGAAGCTGAACTCGCTCACGTCCAATGATGTTGCGCGGCTGGCTGAAATAGCATCCCAGTTCGCAGGTCACATAGCACTGAGGCTGGTCCACGATCATGTGCTGGGGATGAACCTGACGAGGTACAACGACATGATCCGTTCTCATGTGTTCCAGATCAACAAGAGAGTGAAGGACGTGAGGAGGGTGAGTTCCAGTGTTGTTCGTGCTGACTCAGACTGTGGCAGTGTTAAGTTTGTCGCCTCGGAGTCTGCATGTTCATGTTCTGTCTGACTAGAAATAGAAAATCAATAAATGAACAAACTGTCAATAGATTTTGTCCATGCTTTTGTTCAGTTTCTGCTTTGAGTTTGTAACCCAGATGTTCTCAGAAGAGTTGTTTATCCAGAACACTTACTGACCCCTACGGATGCTATGTATGCTTCCAGATGCAGCCCCAGCTGCTTCCCAAGGACCTGACGATGCAGTGGTTTTTCTCGGCCTCTGGCACGTACGGCCGCGCTGCTCGCCAACTTGCGGAAGACGTTACGAACAGCAACCTGGACGACATCGAGATGTGCCGCATCATTAATGACCGCATCATGGCGGTAAGTCCGCCTCAGCTTTGCACATCTTTGAGATGATTGATGCACATTCTGTGGTTCTGCACTCCAGCTGAACTCTAAGCATCCCAGAATTATAGCGGTATGAATCTTAAGCAATCTCAATTGGGTGTTGGGTGACTTGATTCACCATCGATTCCGATTTCAAAATGTTTTTTGATTCTTCTGTTTTCCGTTGCTCACTCCAGCATACTGTTTGCCAAACAGGTGATATTTATCCAATATGAAAAGGAACTGGAGATTAAAATAAATGATCATCAAGTCTTTGGTTGGAATGTACCGAATAGAATTCCAGTTTTATTTTAGCTTTTACAAACATATGCTAAAATTTAAGATTATTTAAAATATGACACAAAAGTTCAAGAAACAAGTTACAAAATGTCACGTCATATCATGTCATGTCATGTCATGTCATGTAATGTCATGTCAGAATGCACTTAAAGTAGATTTTCTGGCTTTTTAAATTGACAGCAGGTTGCACTTCATGCAGTACCACAGGGCAAAAACAGATAGCAAATTTACTTCTTTCCATCATCTTCTTGTTTTTTCAGGTGGAAAGGAACTTCCTGTCTCCCTACGTGTCCCCCAGAGAGAGTCCTTTCCGTCACATCCTGCTGGGTTCGGGGCCTCACACTCTCAAGGCTCTGTCCAGCCACCTCGACGCCCTCAAGGCCGACAGCCCCGGGGCAGACATCGACCTGTTCCGCAACCAGTTCGCCCTGGCCACCTGGACCGTTCAGGGCTGTGCCAACTCCCTAGCAGGAGACATCTGGTCTTTGGCTTTTATGGAAACTTAATAGTAACATCCGTCCCGCCTCCTTTGTTCATGGATTGGCCCTCTTATCACAACCGGCAGAATGAAAACCAGTTCTTTTGGTAATTGTTGGGGGATTTTGGGGGATTGAGTGTGGAGCCGTTTCTATTTTCTTTTCTTTTTTTTTTTTTTTGCTCCAAGCCTTTTTTATTGATATTTATACATAGAGAGATAGTGTATAAAGTACAAACTTTCAGAAGCATGGGTGAACAGAAATAATACAATCCCTGCAACAACATTATTGTGCCATTTGACAACCAACTATTGATTGAACTTGCAGGCAACCACTTATATTAGATGTATCACTTGCATATTAAAATTACACATACAAAACATTTTTTTAAAAACAGTATGATACACAAGTAAGCAAAAAATCAATAAGTAATCAAGAATGGTCCTCATGGGCTTCAAATTATACACAATACGGGGTCAGTCATATAAAACACCAATATTAGTGACATCTAATTTATCTATATAACTTAAAAATGTTTTCCATGTAGCATAACGTTTTTTGAATACATCCTCTTGTAGAATAGCAAATCTTTTCTAATACCAAATGTTGTAAAAGGTCATTGATCCACATCGTAAAGGTTCGGGGGAGTTTCCCAATCCGCTCAAAGAGTATTAATCACCTTGCTATGAGAGATGCAAAAGCTATTATATTCTTTGCCTGGCGGTTAAGGTGAGTGTCTTGTGTTATTCCAAATATGGCAGTGCTGGCAGAAGTAAAAATATTGACTGCCAGAAATTGTCTAGTTTTTAGCAAAACCAGAACATGTGTGAGAGGGCAGCTGGCATTTGCCTGCACCGATCACACGTAGGACTGATTATAGGTGTGAACTTTTGCTAGTTTCACTTTAGACCAGTGAAGGTGATGCATTAAGTTGCACTGGATAACTGTGTGTCGTAAGCAGATTGAAGAGGAACGTATTGTGTTTAAAGCTCTTTCCCAGAACTCCTCAGGAAGTTCGAACCCCAAAGTCGCCCTCCCATTGAATCTTTAATGACGTCAAAGGCTCCAAATTATATTAGAGTAAGGAGTATATTTTCCCAATAGTCCCTCTGGAACCTGAATTAAGCTTCAGAATGAAATTTAAGAGGGAGTTTAGTGGCTGTGATGGGAAGTTAGTAAATGATGTCGATATAAAACTATGGCGCTGCAGAAATCTAAGAAAATGAGAATTAGGGATGTCAAATTTAAGCATTAATTGATCAAAGGAAGCAAAAGTATTATCAGTGAATAGGCAACTCCTCTATTAGCCCGTTCATGAAAAGCACTGTCTATAACTGATGGCATGAACTGGTGATTTTTTTAGTGTGTTTCACAATTGGATTTAAGGTGAATTTAGATATTGAGTCCAAAAGAGGAAGTATTTGAGCAGAGCAGTGAGTGTAAAGAAGTATGAGGACATGGGGAGTTTTCCATTCGTAACCACTCAGGGGTAGTGTCAGGCGATGGGGGATCTTTCCAAAACAGCACAGACCTAATGTTGGCAGCCCAATAGTAAAACTGGAAGTTAGGGAGGGATAATCCTCCATGTTGTCAATGCTGTTGTAAGATCTTTTTCCATATTCTGGGGTTTTTTCTTATTCCATAGAAATGCCGACACCAAATTGTCCACTGACATAGCCAAGAAGGATTTAGATAAGTGTAGGGGAATGCATTGACGTATATAAAGAAATTTTAGCAAAACATTCAGTTTAATTATATTAAGTCTGCCACCTAGTGACAGGGGGAGTAAACTCCAACGTTCCAAATCTCGCTTAAAGTGGGTTAATAGTGGCGAAAAGTTAGCTTTGAATATGTCTTTAAAGGCATGTGTTATCCAGATTCCTAAGTATTTAAATTTTTGTGGACTGACTTTAAGTGGGAATAAACCAAAGTCAGTTTGCTTAGCTGCTGTGTTCACTGGCATAGCTTCACACTTTTGTAGGTTAATTTTGTATCCCGATATTTTGCCAAATTCCTCAAGCAGGCTCAGGAACTGGGACAGATATAAAAGCATATCGTCAGCATACAGGGACACCTTATCATCTGAGTCATATCTCCGTATTCCCTTTATATTGGCTTCACTGCGTAACGCTGAAGCCAGTTTGCATGGACATGATTGCATTGATAAGTTCCTCTACAGAGAATGGTTTGTCTAATTCGGATGCAGTTCTGTTATCAATTTTAGCATTCTCCTAAACAACTTAAGAAGATGCGGACACCACCACCACCAACAACAACAACAACAAAAAACAACAGCAAAAATGACTCCAAATCAGCTCTGTTGTAATCCAAGTCATTGGAAACCCCATGTTTAAAACTCTTAGATATTATTTACACCCTTTTGGGAGCCAAAATCTTTGCTGCAGCTGCTGAGCTGAAAGAGTTGGTGTTTAAAATGTTTGCATAAGCTCAACCGTGTTACAAGGTTGTAAATAATGTCTTTATAAATCAGTATGGGATCTCAGGGCTCTGGGAGACTTGGATTATGCCATGTGTTTGTTTTTTGGCTGTTTTATTATCTTCTAAAACGAGTCCCCATCTGCTTCTGTCACTCAGTTGAATGACACAAAGCTGCTTTGTTGCTCCAGGAATGGTTTTAGGATTGCAAAACTTCAAATAACTTTCCATCTGCATGGGGGTGAATTGATACTTCCTGAATGTAACTTTTAGGTGAATTTGTCCTTTAAGTGTCTCAAAACGCATGCAGGGAATCCTTTAATTTCCCTTCCTATTTTCCACCTGTGATACCAGCGCAGACCCCTTTATTAAAGGGCAAACATGGTCCACACAAACCAGAGTTGTTGTGACAACCTTTGACCAGATGAGGGAGGCAGAGTAAATAATATGTTTTATTTAATGCTGAGCTTCCTGTTTCTAACTGAAGTATTATTATAAAGAATGGTATTCATGAAGTGAGCTGGAGGTGGCTCTAAACCATCAAAACTCCGAAAGGGATTTCCAGAGAATAATTCAGAAATCTCATCATCTTGTTTTAATTTTGCTTGAACTTGAGTGATAACGCTACTGTTTGAGTCTATTCTGGATTCTGTACTGCATGTGATTGCAACAACAACAACAACAACAACAACAACAACAACAACAACAACAACAACAACAACTATTATTTGAAATAAAATGCCTGAGTACATGTTCCAAACCAAAGCATTAAACTTGTCTGTAGGTGCTGCAGTGTGGTAATATTGCGGCATGTTCCTTTAAGAGTGGGCTGACAGCCTGAATGTGTAGCAGAGACATGAGAAAAACAAAGAGCTCTCACTTCGCTAGCGATTTATGTTGCGGCACAAAAGTTTTTGTGTAAGGATATTTTAATACAAGAATTGTATGAAACACATGATTAAAAATGATCACTTGTTATGTTGTGTCGCTTGTGGATCAAATTATAGTGAAAATAAATGATTTCCCTTTTTACTGGGCCCCCCACGAACCCCCTCCAACACCCCTTTGTGACCAAGTGCTGATCCAAGTGCTGTCCCAAAGTTGGTTCACTGTGTGAATGTGCAAATCAATGTGCAAACTGGTTTGCTTTTTCATGTTCCACTGACGCATCATTCACTCACTGCAAACGTCTCCTTTTCCCCAGCATTGTCAGCTATGGAACACACATGCCTACACCGACTCTTTACACATGCTGCTCATCAGTGGATTAATCAAAAATGGTTAGTGGTTTTAAGTTGGTCTTCGGTCATAATGACCCGGCCGCTGACATGAGCGGTTCTTTGCTCTAGACAGGTAAAGTGCTGGCGGCACTCTTGTGGTAGAGCAGGATCCAGAGTAGGGCCTGGCTCTAAACCAGCACACGAACCGCCTTGGTTAAATGAGGGTAACAGAGGTCCCCAGACAGCACCTTGAGAACCACCTCAGTAAAATGTGAAAAGCAATAATCACGCTTAGTCATGTCACACGGTTTCCTGTGGGAAAAAAAAGAAAAAAAAGAAGCTAAATTAAAGTTAGGAATTCAAGCCAAGGAAATAATCTGCCTGACTGCACTTTTCCAGACAGGAACAAGTGCACAGACCAAACCCGGTTTGTTTTCCCCGGAGTGATCCATCTTCAAACACACAGACGATCTTCGCGCTGTACAAAGACAGCAGAGACGTGACGTCAGCCGCCACACAGCTCAAACCACCGCTGTATGTTGTTTTTTTTTTTTTTTGGACGGGGGCTGCTGCGCAAAGTGAGCCATTCAGCACGGACTGCTCCAAACTTCACGCACTTCTCTCGGTCTCGTTTCACGCCACGGTCGAGGCCCCTGGAAGCGGCGCAGATGTCAGGACTTGTGAACTCGTAGCCGGTTTTGTCGGAGCGCCAGAACCCGCCGGAACAGGAGGTGACAGCAAGTGACAGGAGCAGAGACTGACAGGTAGGAGACACGACTGGAGGCTAACACACAACGAGCAGGAGTTTTATTATAAAGTGTTTCACTGACGGCACTGACAAAAAAAAGAAAAAAAAGAAAAAAGTTTAAAAATACAGTGAAACAAAGGTCGACTTGGTAGTGGTCCTCCATCATGAGGCTAAAATAAATTAATAAAAACTGCGCAGGTGTCTTGATGAAATAAGCTAGTTTTGAAACGCCGGTGTTTGAAACACTTAAACACTGTACACCAACTTGTCCTATCATTATACTTTTCTTAATGTTTGTGTAATCATATGGCTCCGTAGTTTCAATGGGTCTGCCACTCACATGAATAACAAAGATAAGAGGGACACAGACAGACACGTTTCCCCTCAAACTGCATGGTGGAGGACACATTTCAAACTGCGTGGAAACGCAGAGAACAGGGGGACAACACCAAGCACTTTCTACCTGGGTGTCAATAAAGTGGACGAGATGTTTATCCAGTCCAGTGTGGACGTCCATTTTTTTTTCCTCTTTTAACTGACCTATCAGGTTCCACGTTTGCTACGGGTCTTCCAGGAACAGCCAATGGGGTAACATTTCATTACAAGGCAGGTGTTTTCAAAAACAGTCCCTGTTACAAGTTGGCTCGAATTTCTTTAATTTTCCAAAGGAGCAGCATTCATCAAACAGACCCTTCAAAAAAAAGTGATGGTAAGTTCCTTCATTATATTTGTTTGTTGTCACATGTAGGTGCCATCATCACTAAAGAGTTCAGCTTACCTGTAAATAAAGCTAGCTCAGCGAATGTTAGCCTTTGCGTCCTGTTTGTGTTTGTCTATGTCCGTGAAGTGGTCCCTGCAGCTGTCAGAACCATAGACTCTGAGGGACTCTAAGAAGACCATTTTTGTAGGGCTCCTTTTTGTATTGTGCTTGATTTTTAACCACTGCTCTCTTGTCTGCAACGCAGCCTAAAGGACCCCAACTCAAAGATGTCAACACTTCAGTCTTGTTACCTCTGATCAAATGGGCTGTTTCAACATGAAGTGGGCCTTGGCTGGCAATCTATTTTTTTTGTCCCTTATTTTTTCCCCCTGCCCCTCAGTGCCAGTGAACGTCTCCTGAGGATAATTTTACCCGGCTGGACAGTTGCTTTGATAGTAAAGGATTTTGGATGGAATTGGATATTTGTGATGCCGTGAGATGGTCTCAGAAATAAAATGAAAAGCTGGGGTTAAAAAACGCAGAACACAAGTGTTCCAGTGTTGCAGAGGAAATGCACATCTTTCAATTGGATATCATAGTTGTATAATTAATTAATTGTCTTTGAAGGAGCAAAAAGACGAAAACCCAAAATTTAAGGTGATCACTTAGAGGATCTACAAATTCTTGACTCAGATCAGTAACGTCCCTGCACCTGCCTCTGACTTGTCCTTTGGAGTTCTGCTCGTACGGACGCACTGCTCCAGACTCATGTCTTATCCCCTCACCGTTTCATTGCTGGACATCTCCATTTTGCTACTTTCAGCCTGCCTTCCAGTTATGCTTTCTGTATATGTTGTGTACATTTGTATGTATGTTTTTTTCTCAGATGCAATAAAAATATAAACATCTATGTGCCTGTTCCCCTTTTTAAACCATCAAAGACCCAGACATCTGCTCGGGGCTAAAATAGCATTACATTTAAAAGTTTAATATGTTTCAAACTGCTAATCCTATCCACATGCTGTAACATTCATGAAAAACAAGTTTCTTAACTTTTTAGATAAAAATGATCATGTCATCACATTCTGCATCATTTATTTGTAAGGTAAACCGATGCAGCTTGTTCCTCTTTCCTCCTTCCGCAATGATTTTAGTCAAGCTATTCTTGTTTTACATGTTCAATGGGTGATATTTACCTGTGGGAAGAAACGTGCTTTTCCTTCAGTGTCCTCTGTTATGATGAAAAATGCATGTAACATCTCGGATATATCATGAGTTCTGTAACTTGCTTCCATCTATTCTCAGACAAAGCAAATATAAACCTAAACCTGAGCTGGAACCACTTATAATTGTGAAGTAACTAAACAACACTGGTGTCACAGTATTCTTTGACGTGCTAACACAGGTAGCTGGGAATAGACAGGGATACCCCAACTAAGATCCTGTGCTTTAATCGTACTGTTTGGATTGGAGACACTTGACATGTCACAGTAGGAAAAGTGCAGGTGTAATAGATTGCATTAATTGATGGAGATTTTCATACCTGCTGCCTGTCATGCCTTACTGCAGTGTTTTTCACTGTGAGGTTTTCTGTTGATTTTCAGTGAATAGCTAAAATATAGCACATCTGACCAGTGAAGGTACGCAGTAATTACATCTAATAAAACACATAAGAGGACGGAATAAATATGAACGCAAACACTCAATAAATTTTATTATGGCTGGTGCAAAATGATCCTCATCACGAGGAGACTTGAATTCTTTCAGTAAATTGAATTAGCTAAATAAGACCAGCAAGCATCCTCTGACCCTTGAGTTTGAACCTCAGTGTCTTTGTGCATTTGGATGAGGGAACTTAATTTTCTTTCCCCAAATGTTGTTAAACTGCAGTATAAACAAGTTCTCGTCCGAGAAGTCAGATCACCCAGGATGAATGAAATACCCACACATTCAGAAAGTCAAAAGATGCAGCTGAGCTACATGGGGGCTTTTCTTGTTTCTACTCGCTTTGTCTTAACTCTGTCTCTTTCTCTCTGTCTTTCTTGCTTGATCACACACCCACACACCCACACACCCACACGCACGCTCCGCTGACACACCTGGCGTCAGATACGAGGCCTGAGGGCAGTGGAGCTCTCTACCTCCTTCTCTGTAGATTAATCACCTGAGCTGGGCCCAGCCTCTCTAAGTCCCACATCACACATGCACACACACGCACGCACGCACGCACACATACACACACACACACGTCATGTCACATACATCACACACATACTCTAACAACTTGCTGTAATAGCCCTCATTATCAGTAGATCTATGAGTAATGCTCATAGTTTTATGCTTGGCATTATGTAAGCCATTCCGACATAACTGATGTTTTATTGGTACAGTTTACCCTTAGTGGTTGCTGGTGTTTGACTGGGTAAAGTCCAGGACTGTCTAATTTTGAAAACCTTGTAGAGTAATAATTATTGGCTTCCAGTTTGACATATAGGTCAATGGAAACTTCAGACTGACTTGATGATTTAACACAGGATATTCTAAACCCCTTTTATTATTCCACATGAAACACTACTGGATAACTCTGTGTAACTGACACCACACATAATCTTTCCACCCTCTGGCTAAAGTGGTTAAAAGTCATTTCCCACCTGTTTCTCTACCCTAGCATTACCTGCTTCTGTTAAACATTCTGGAGCGAAGACAAAGACAGTAGATAATGCTAGACGATATGCAGGATGTGATGTTTCTGTGATGGGGCTGAAGTGTTGCATGGTCCATGCACACTTTCGTCTGTTATGGTAGACAGTAGTTGTAGTATTTGGTTGAAATAGCAGGGATCACCTGCTGTAGCATATCAGTCTGTATGGCTGTCTTTATCTCCTGTCCTTAATTTGAACCCCTCACATCATCACAGAATCCGATTTGGCTTTAACTGCTTCCACTCTTCACATGCTGGAGCTTGTAAATGTCTCACTGAGATTTAAGATCCAGTTTTCTTGCTTCCTCTCGGTCTATTCGAGTCAGGGTTTGTTTTCTCTTGTAACCTACTATCGCTGTACACCAGTCAAAATCCGGCTTTGATCTTTCTACTTGCAGGATGTTCAGTTTGTTAGTGAGCTAGTAGGAGAAGGTCATATGACATAAATGCCTTTAGACACATTTACTGACACAAAGTCAGTCATGCTGTTCTGACTAGAGGGTGATTTAGTGACAGACAGACAGGCAACGATTGTATGACTGGTACTGATTTAATGCTGGGGTCATAGCACTGGTACACAGGTGCAGTTGAAACAAATCATCTATGTTTTTAATTATTCTGTTTGTTTGGATGTTATGTTTTGGTTTTATTTTACCATATTTAGTCCAAGTCTTCTAATTATACCTTAACTTAAACCTGTAGCGTCTTTGACAGTGAAATAATGGGACTGTTGATTAATTAGGTCTGATCTTAATGGTTTGGCTTAAACAAATTACACAGATGTTTAAGGACATAGCCGTTTTGGAAAATAGGAAATAACTACCAAAAAAAAAGAGAAAAATGTGTTTTATGTTGACCCTGACAAAATATAGTCTATATTGGAGCCATTAAAGCCAAACGTGAGATGAATCATTAGAAAGGGTGGGCTTGGTCAGCATCAGCGTTTATTTCAGAATAAGCTGCGGTGGATTTTGTTAATATTTTCTTGGTAAAAAATTCTACGTTTGTATAGCCTTTGTATAGCTCCTTTTCTGCGTCACTGTATTGTTGAATGCACTGACTCAACATGAAACCCAAGATGTTAACTCCTCCTTAAAAGGGTCTTTGAAAATGAAAGGAACCAGACTACTCTGCCTGACATGTTTAAACACATACAGCATCCTAAACTATGATTTCTACTCTGACAGAATGATTACATGTGGTTGGACATATAAGAGGGATTGAGTGGAAACTGTCAATACTGGCTCGATGATCAGAGAGCAGTTAGTAATATGGAAGAGTGCCAAAGTGGTCGGTGCCAACTCCCTAACAGGATGTCACAATGTGCGGGAGTGTTGCACCACCTTCCTGCATGAACGAAATAAAGTTTGAACACACTCGATGCTTCAGAGCAATTCACTCAGCTCTGGTTTATACTACAAATAAAGAAATTAAGAGTGACAGCCAGAGATAAGTGTGCAGAGAGTTTTCCATGCTGCCTCCAACCAGCATGACTGTTCAGTAGTTTTATGAGCAGCATGTGAACAGTAATATAATATAAAGTCGTTCAGGACCATGTGTAAAAAACATTCAGCTAAATCAGTTAGTTATGCTTTCCTAAGTGTGGGCAGTACAACATAAGATTGTACAGTATAAGATCACAGTATTTTGAAAAAAGAAAAAGTAAATATCCAGAAAGTATTTATGTTTTTATTGTTTACAAATTGGAATAAAAAGAGGTATAGGCCTGTCTTATAATGTAGGTCAATTAGTGAATGTAATGTAATGTTATTGTCAGAGTTAGACGAGGGGCAGGACTTGGCATCTCAACAGCATTTATTTGGCAGCAGACCAAAAGTATATTAATTTAAGCAATAACAATCGCCAGTTTACCATGGGGCACATTTACATCCAGGAGTAGCCGACATACTGGTGAGGATCTTGCACCACAAGGAGCATTTCTGTAGTGACAGACCGAGCTGAGCGTGCCTTGCAGTAACAAGTCCAACAAAGATCAACATGACAAAACAGTTTCCTACATCTAACCAATTACTGTGGTTATTTAATCAGCTTCAAATTCAATTTAACGTTTACGCAATTTCTCTTGACTGTGCCACAGTAGACTGGAACATGCCAAGTTCAACAAGTTAAATGGGAGAATAAACCGTAAAGATACATACAAAATTACAAAATGTACAGTTTTAACCCTGTGTGTCAGCTTAAAGCTTGAAGTTTCCTGCTTTTTAAATTGCTGGATCTTGCTTACAAGTAAAATGGTTAGTGCAAACATGCAAAATTTTTCCAGTTGTTGTGGGGATGTTTACGTTACAAATAAAGTTAATCCACTAGATCTTCACACCCGCGGATAGTGTGAATAGTTGAAGATGTTTCTGTTGGTTCTTGCAGACAACAACAGAGAAACTATGTTGCTCTGCTCGACCCCTCCTCATGTTTGTGCCACCAAAGTCAACATCAGTAAGAAAAACAGTAACTACATTAAAATGTTTTATTGATCACGGAAAGTACTGTAATGTGATGTTCATTCTGTCCAACCATGTTACTTGTACCTGCTATAAAATTCCAAATATATGCTGTATGTATGTGTGTGAGTGTAGGGGGCGACAGCAAGCACTGGGTACTGGGTTTCCCTTACTGTGTTTTTGGTTGGTAAGAGAAGATTGTGTTTCACTCCTCTTACCTCTTCACAGTGTTTTGTCTTCCTCAGTGCAGCTTTGCTTTGTCCTCAGGACAGAATATAGTCCACCTGGCCTCTATGAGTTCATCTCTTATTACCATAGTAGTCTGATCACGGGAGTATCGTCATTGTCCATACAGACATAACCAAAACAAGATCATAATTATGAATCTGATTTAGAGTTAATTGTACTACACATGTATATTTGGTTTTAATTTTGTGGTGAAGCTAGAATCATGAGTACCTGATACAGTGTTGGTATAAACATAATTTACTGTAAAAACAGTTAGTTTACACATTTAAAATAAAGCACATTGTAAGACAGAGACCATTGTCAGGGTTCAAAGGGTCCTGGTACACTAAAGATGATGCAGTTCAAAACACTTGCTGAGTGGTGCCATGTTGAATTCATCAGTGGGGGGAGGCAGCGTGAATGAAAGACTTTTCTGTTGACAGCGGAGTGCATGAATCAGCAGTGACTCTGCAATGGAAAAGACAGGAGAGGCAGTATTTCTATTCAGCCTTAACAATCCTGGTTAATAAGTTATGTTATAAGCTTGTTTAAAAAGACAAAGGACTAGAACACACGATGAAGAGTTTCATGTACTAATATTCAAGTGAAAAATAAATTGTTTTAGTAATTGTGTATAACCTACACAGACGATATTTTGGGATTTTGTGGTAATCCAGTGTCCCTATCACAATCTTCTTACAGTTGGACTTATTTCACTCTGTTACATATCCAATTTGCATCATGAAGATATGTAAATTATGACTGCAACAGACATTTAAGTTTGCACGTGAACACAAATCCTAAGTGGAGCTGCCCATTTCCCAACATTAAGCAACAAAATGAAACCATCTGGAGAAAAGTTTGTCAAATACCCAATACCAACCCAAAACGGCATCTGGGAATGAGACTCAAAAATCAACTATCCTTCCCCAGAAACATTTTGCTGCTTTAAATGACTGATATTTAATTAAAAAAAACATAGCATTAAAAGAACAATAAATGAAAGACTAAGAGTCTGCGGCCATGTCATATCTCACCAGCCAGTCTAACCAATTCATTTTTGGTCGAATAGCCCAGAATGGTTCATATAAAATGTCTGTTCACAGTAAATTGCGAGCAGAAAACCCCTGCAGCATACACATCTCATTTATCTGAAATGCCTGTTTGATGCTTTCATGTATGATTAATAACAACAATTTCACTGATGTTAGGTTAGAGACCTAATTTGCCTTTTGGATTAAAGAAAATAGCAGCTTGAATGTACCCAAGACTAGCAGTTTGTCCATGTCTATGCTGTTGGCAGTTATCAAAGATGCTAGCAAAGCAACAAAGTATGTAAAATAAGCACAGCAGAAACATCGGATAGGTCAAACCACTGTGTTAAACTATGTACATGTACAGTATATTTATATGTGACAGTTTTGGATGAAAATGTCAACAGCTATTGCAGTCTGCAGTGACTGTTGTATTTAGCACAATGTGATGGTCATTCAATCTACTTGGTCTTGAACTGGAATGGAGTGTGTTGTTTGTTGGTGCACAGCTCTGAGTTTAAGCTGATGGTTAGCAACTGGTGTTTGCCTTGTACATTTTTTGTGTTACCATGATTGTATTTGGTAATAAGCACTGAACTTAAATGGAGTAGGGATGTCACTGTTTTCTCTGTTTGGTTGTAAACCAAATTAATCGCAAAATAGATGTCGTAAGATGTGACAGTTGTCATGACCTTTGTCTTAAAAACTCCCAAGTGTCAACGTTCTGGTGGTGCTAGAGGAAAAGTCAGGGGATCGTCAAAGTCATTAGGATTCATCCTCTGATGACCATGAACAAGATCTATCTAGTTGTTAAAATATTTCAGTCTGGACCAAGGTTTTAGACTGAGAACATTTTTTGCTTGTTATAGTCATATTAGTAAATTAACAGTAAACAACATGTTTTGCTGGCACCAGTGGCCACTTAGTTGTTCCAGTGACCTCAGCTGAGCTTTTCTTAAAGATATGTGGTGTTTAAAGTGGCCTCGTTCCCGTGTTTGTCCAGTTTATTTCTGGCCTTACTTACACTCTCCAGGGACTGGGTGGTGTTTCTGTTTCCTTATGTGCCAGGGTGGGGGCTTCTCCAGCCATAAACTACCTTCTCCTCCCTGCCCTGCCCACTGACATGGTTGCGTAACAAAAATGTGAAAAGCGTCAGGGTCATGTGATGTCGCCCTCTGGCATGTTATGGTTGTCAATAGAGAGAGATGCAGCTTACTGTGTCAGCCTGAGCCAGTAATGCATAAGCAGAGCATGTGTTGTCAAATGAATGACATCCCAGTGGTGATTTGTCTTAAAAGCTGCCAGATTGCTGAGTGCGTGTTAGTGTAGAGCTCACTCCTGTGTGTGATTGGTGTTACTGTCCAGCATGCTCGCGTTTCACCGTGCACAGTTACATACGTAGTCTCTTTTCCTCACAAACAAAGGAGTCATTTGTGGACCGTATGCAGTGAGGAAGAATAGCTTGGTGTTTTTCCTTGTTGTGAGCTTCTCCTCTGACACTGTAGGCTCCAGTCAGCTACTTTACTAGGTGGTGGGTGGACTGTGTCCTCGTATGTCCGTGTGAATTGCATTGATTCATTCATGCTGCCCTCTCCTGCACTGGGCCCCTCAGGCATTCCTACCACAGCCCCCAGACCTGGTTTGGAACAATGTCAAGTCGATTTTAACATCAAGCATTAGACATTGCTTCCGGTTATAGCCTACTGTAGGATATTGATTCAGCAAACGACCGTGAAAGTGAATTTTCATGTTCTAGTTTGTTGTATGGATTAATGTCAAATTCTAACAGATCTTGATTCTGCTGTACATTATCAAAGAAAAAGTGTATTATCAAAAATGTAGAAATGATTCGACCAGAGTGGTTTCTCTTTAAGTACTGCGCCGGTGCCTTTGTGAGATGAAATTACTCATCTCTGTGGTTTACTCAGTCCAGGTGTTGCCAGCACTCTGTTTGGTCATGTGTGTGAAGTGTGAGTGGGTGGATGGTGGTTGCTGCAATCTTGGCTTTTTCTTCAGCTCACTAGCTGTGAAGTTTCATTTGCCTGGAAATAATAAAAAAAAAAAAAAAAAAAAGACTAGCAAATGTTACACCAAAATATAAGAATTACATGAACTTACTTACTTACTTACTTGATTTTTCTCAGGGTCAGCAGGGAAACACATTTTCTATTATATATATATAAAAAAAGAAATGTAGAAAATAATGTGAAAAATGTAAACATTCAACAGTGGCTCATTGTCAGTAATTATTGCTGTGAAAGTCAAAAACTCTAGAAAATAAAAACATGAATAATACAAATTTCATTAATACTTCATCGTAATAAACGTAATATATTTTTCTTTTTTTTTTCACCAGTACAAACTTCTGTCCTGTTTCTGAAGAACAAACTGCTGATCAGCAGCTTATTAGTTTAAACTGTGTCTGCATGTCTGCAGGAGGCCCTCCAGGGCAGTCGTGCCCTGCTCAGTTGAAACCCTGTAAACCTCCCCAGGGTCCTGGACCTGACTCATTCTCTCATCACAATATTAAGTCTCTTCGCGGGTGCATCATGGGGGCTCATTTTCAGTGTGCTTGTAGAGGTTTTTTATCTGCTTCCTCTTTGCACAAGAGATACAGCAGGACTGCACTTAGAAGTGATGAAGCAAGCTCTCTGTAATGCTTAACGGAAGGGAAATGCATGATATTTCAACCCCGTCAGACTACAATGTGACAGTTCTTTCTGTTTGTTTTGCTGTTGCTTTTTCACACAGGTCCTGAAACATACTCCGGGGTTTGTGTTGACCAATGGATGAGGATGAAATCATGTGAGCGCATGCTAGCCTCGCAGTGCCGTGGACTAATAGCCGAGCAAAATCTCATCTCAATGGACTGGGGGCCTCGCCTGCACGTGGTTGACCTTCTGTCATCAACCTGAGGGGAGTATCTACGGTGTGAGAACAGACGCTGGAAAGAAACCCAGGTAAGAAGATCCCAATTGCACATTCTGTATGTCAGAGAAAAGAGCTCTATCAACACAATTCCTGGGCGTGACTGCTGTGCACGTTTGTCTTAGTGTACACTGTCTAAACACACACACGAGTTGGTCGTGAATTTGAAAGTTTATCTGCGGCACTTTATGTTTGCCCTCTGTATGTGTTTTGTGTGTGTGTGTGTGTGTGTGTGTGTGAGAAAGCTATGCAGACATGAGATCATGCCAAACAGTGACTGTGCTCTCCTCGGAGTGGGGAGGTCCACTGACCAAGCTCATTGTGTGTCTGAATGGGAACTATTCACCTTTGAAAGGAGGAGCAAATACCAGGGATGATGTCATTCTGGATCATACTGTTGGTTTTTCGTGCGTGTGAGTTAAAGATAGCGAGGCAGGATGATGAAGAAAAAGCACGTTTTTATGTCCTCCTCGCAGATACACATTCAGAAACAGGAGATGGATGTGGCTGACCATTTCCTGTTTCATCAGAATCGTCTGTCACGTCGCAGATTTATTTATGTTATAATTGTGGGACACAGTCACTGAACAACAATCCTGAGCTCATGAGGTAGAGTAAGAGGAAGTGAGAGTCACACTCGTTGCTTCAATAGAAAGCCCTCTGTTCCTCAGGCACAAACAGACCCACACACAGGATGCCAGCCAGCCACACACTCCCAAACAGGTGTCTGCAAGCTGAGTTAGTACAAAGACAAATAATCAAGTGAGTGTGCTTAAGAGCAGAGATGGAGGGAAGCGTTAGAGGAACAGACTGTGTGAGTGTGTACAGTCTGTGTGCCTCTGAATGTAGGAATTTAGCCAACATGCCTTTGTGTGTGAGTGTGGGTGCACTCACTGACACTTCGTATATGCTTTTGTTTTGCCAAACGCCACACGAAGGGCTGAATCCTCTGCCAGGCTGGTTGTTTACTTGTCAGAGGCAGATTGTCAGTGTTCAGCTGTCTAAGTGGCAGGGGGATTGGTAGCCAAGTTAAATATGCTTATCACCCAGCACTGTTCAGGTCAGGTGAGGCATGTCTGAGTGAAACAATGCATTTGTTGTCTTACCAATTAAAGATGTTTGCATTAATGTGTGATGGTCAGTAGTTGCTGACAGACATTGGTAGTAGTTTTATATCAAGGTATTGATAAGGTATTGGTAAATGCTTCCACTGATGAAGCTGCTGGTTTGTTACTGATGTTACTTAAGAATGCTTCAGTTGATCAGAGGGCTGATAATCATTCCAAGAAGTTTGATTGATGTTCTCTTTAAAGTCTAATCAGAAGCCACCTCTGTTTCCCACCTTTGCTCTGACTTGAATCGCCAACTGTCTCAACCTGCAGAGGAAACTATCTCCTGTTACCACCGACACACATCCCTGTGCCAGGTTTAAAAGCGTCCTCCTCTCTGCACTGCTAACCCGTAACTTAGCTTTGTTTTGTGTCATATACAAAAAAAAAGCTAAGAAAACTGTGTATAAAAATGGCAGGAAAGAAAGAAACACTGCCCATAATTTTACCAAGTGTCTTGGGTGCTCCTAAACAGGACATGAAGATGTAATGTTAGTGCACTTAGCAGCAAAATACTTCTTTTGATTTCTTCTGCCCACGTATCACAAACAACAACAACTCTTGCCCTACGGAAACTCTGAGAGGACACGCCTCTTAATTATGCTTTCTGGTGGGGAGCCTTTTAAATCACAATGTTACGATGGTCAGAGATAAGTAGTCCGTGACTGTCAGCAATCGGTCCAACCCTAGTTCCACCAGCTGTTATGACCTGAAGGTAAAAGTAGCTTATGTCCCCTGAAAAGAAAAGTGGGAAAGAGAATGTCTACCATTATCCTCTGTGAGGCTCCAACAATGAATCCATGCTTCCTATAAAACTAGTGTTTGAGTCACTTGTCACTCAGGATTTGAATATAAAATAAAAATGGGAGGAAAGGTGGAAGGAGACAGTATGAAGATGGAGGTACAGGCACGAAAAGGGAGCCGGGGAGCAGAGAGGAAGCTCCCAGAATAGCAGCGAGTGTGCTTTTTGTGGAGAGTGTCTCTGAATGCTTGGAGGGCCTCGGGGGCCCAGACTGACAGAGGAGAACTCCGAGGAAAGGGAGCCTCTGGGAGTCAAGTGTATGCGAGTGTATGACTGTGTGTGTATGTGTGTGAGAGAGAGAGGGAGAGAGGGAGGACAGTGTTATTTTAACCCTGAACTTACATCCGGCTGTTCCACCACCCCCCCGCTGCTCCAGTCTGTTGACTCCTCAATCAATCTACCTGCAGAGCAGTTGTCACTGTGTCGTTTTCACTCCCCCAGCTCTCCTCTCCTCTTCTCTCCTCTCACCTTCAGCTGTGTTTTCTCTCCATTATCCTTTCTCTTTTTTTCCTCTCGCTGCACACAGATACACAGGTGTAGCGTTACCAGCCCCCCTGAGGACTGGCGTGCTGTCTGAACACTTCCGGATGTATTGTATGTTGGCTGTGTTGTTCGCGCATCAGGTTTCCTGATGAAGTGACCCTGTAATAGATCACCTTGTGACACTGACTACTCACACCTACACACACTTGAACTCCAGAACTTCCCAGAGTTTTAAACTCAAGCTCTACTTTCACATCTGCAAATTAGCCAATTTCTGCTTCCTTATGGTCTGAATCAACAAGAGTTGCGCAACATTTCTATGGAATTGGAAGTATTTTGGAAAACTACTGGAGGCTAATGCTCCTTGCCGCAGTGTCCTTATGATGAGCAATAATCACCATGAAAAAAACAAACACCCATGTTGAAATATACCACTTTATCTCTGTGCTCAATACATGGTTCAGAGTGTACGCTGAGAGGCTTTTCATAGAAGTTCAGGGTTCACTCACAGTTTATCACCATGCAGCACAGTCACATTACTGGCTGTGTTTGCTTGATTATGTCGAGAAACCAATCACGATGTAGGAAGATGAGTCTCACCGATAGCACATGTGTATCGAGTTAGTCTAAGCACCGAGTTCCTGTCTGTGTCTGAGAGAAGTGACTGAACTCAGTTTGACGATTTCCCTCATGGTCTTCTTTTCATTGTGTTTATTCTGTAGTAAAGGAATGCATTAGTTTTTGTGATAAGTTGTATTTGATATCCTTATCCTTTAAATCTCTCTCTCTCTGTTTTAAACACACACATACACACTCCTGATAGAGTGTGTATTGTTGTCTCTCTTATCTGTTGTTACTCTACTCAGTCACTCGCTCCTTGTGGGCAGAGGGGACCGGAAGAGCAGCTTACATATTGACCAGGCATACTTAGACACACACACGCACACACACACACACACACACACACACACACACACACACACACACACACACACACACACACACACACACACACACATATATAGAGAGTGATGATTCAAGGCAGGTAGAGTGAATAGCAATCGGACAAGTTTTTAGACTTACAACAGAGGTAGATATGATCAGTAGTTTCATTTTAACATTTGCTCTGCCACACAGAGTATGTCAGTGATGTTTTATCGCTCCAGTCCTTAAAATGACTGTCATCAGCTCTGAGGCCATGGTGAGTGTATGGGTTGAAATCATTAAGCTGCCATTTCACTGTCATTTTGTCATTGCCAAGCTGAAGGATGAACAACACGCTTCTGCACATAGAGATATCAGTCCAAGGGTGGGACGTCTGCTTTTTTTCCAAAAATAGAAGGGATTACGTCCCAGGAAGCTGCTGGCAGACATTGTGGAGAATTATTAACATTTAAGCTGTCATCAGTGAGCAGCAGCCTTTTCTTATCTCTGCTGATGAACCTCACTTTCTACAGCTTTCTTAAAAAA
>JARJLU010019542.1:2422-14360 GCA_030272975.1 Sparidentex hasta | reverse complement strand
CCAAGTAGTAAGAATGTGTTGTAGAAAAAGTTTATACAGTTACTATAACGCAACAAGTCCTAAAATGTAGCTTTTTCTTAATGGAGTCTGGCACCACAGACCACAAGAAACTGTTTATATTAGTGACTGTGAAGTATATTTGTAGAAGTTGTAGAAGTTTGACATGTTTGCCATCTTAATTAGGTGTAAATGATGAAAACCAGTTGAAACAAGGAGTTAAACAGCTGCTGGGAGAAAAGAAACTCTCCAGACATAAGCAGACAGGACCGACTTTTAACAGGAAGAGCTGACACTTTTCACATGACAAGAAACATCTGAATGTTTTATATCCAACGCCGAATTTACAAGAAAGCGTCACTGATTTAGAATGTGTCGTAGCTGTTTCACAAAGTTTGTTCACTTTCTCCTCACGAGCCAACTCTTAAAATCACGTGATTTGTAAAGGGCGTCTGTGATGACTAACATACAAAAACGGAGCTGACAAAGTATATTTTGAGCTTGTTTAAACAGTGTTCTTGTTTATTCAGTCATTGATAAAATACATATCTCTGAGTGTGTGTTCTGACCTCACTGTAAACAGCTGATGCAACTTTACTTTCACTTTTACCAAAACAAACGTCACCGGAGCCTCGTGAGTTGATCTGATACAACAACACCTAACAACAACTCTTCCTCCTCCTCCTCCTCCTCACTTCAGACACTCGTTGCTGTGGAGAGAAGCAGGCTCAGAACTAAATACTTCATTTGGAACACAGTGCGGACAGCTCGCCCTCATACAAACACGTAAGTAACTTAAAACACGTTGTGTGGTTCAGTTTCTGTTTTTGCGTTTCATCCGCAGTTTGTTTTCGCGGGACTGACGCTCATCAGTTCACGTCGACGCAGATCAGAAAACTGATAAAAATAAATAAATACAAAACATATATATTTACATTCGCTTCTATTCAAATAGTTTGATGTCAGAGGGAAAAACCTCCTCTTGGATTTAATAATCAGAGTTAGTGACTGACTAACTGCGCACATCCCGCATAGGACGCGAACAGAACAACAACAACAACAACAACAAGGAAGTGCAGGTTCTCTTTAACTACTCACCTGACAGCCACAAGCTAAACATTCATATTTATTTCTGTGCATCATCTATTTCTTTATTTTCCCCAGTGTCAGAAATAACAGTGTTGTGTATCTGTCTAAAGTGTGAATGGATCCTGAATCTCTGACGCGTTTTCATTATGTTCAATATATGAGAAAAGCGGGATTACTAATAAGTCACCAACAGCCATTATCTTAATCACAAATAATGATGATAATTTTTTTTTTTTTTATGTAATGTGTCATTATCACGTTATTGATATAAATGGACAAAATCCCAGACTCCCTTATGAAATCACGTAATTCTAGGAGTTGTTGCGTCATGAGAAACTGGCCCAACTCTTTGAATCAGCTGCGACGTAAATTTGAACTCATTGGCGACTTCTTGTAAATTCGGCATTCAATCCACAACGTTAAGATGTTTCCTGCCTTGTAAAAAGTGGCGGTTTGTCGCGACATCGCTGTAAAAGCTGTTTTTCGTGTTTAAAGTGCTTCCGTGTCTTGAGGTGCGTCTCGCCTCGCGTCAGTTGTTGAACGCACAGTTTCGACTGATTTCAGCATTTACAACAAAAATTTAAAACGTACTGATGGAAAAGATGTCAAATTGTACAGATAAAGTACACATTCTATTGTAGGCTGTTTCTTTTGGGGGGGGGAAAGAAAGTGGAGAAAGTCACCAGACTCCCTTACAAAACGCTCAATTTTAAAACTTGTGCAATAAAATGAACCACTGATTCACATGTGGTCTTCTTAGTGTTGACATGGAAAGTGTCTGTGGAAATATGCCGACATATGACACTTGAGAACAAAAAGAAAATAAACAACTGTTTCCTTTCTGGTCAGAACCAGATTGGTGAGATGCATCCAGGAAGTCTCTCAGCAGGAAAACGGTGTCTTCCTCTTCCTGCACTTGCACTTGTGGATGCGTTCATGGTTCCTGGGAGCAGCTGACAGACGACACACCTGTAACACAAACACACAAAACAGGTGGGATTTCATTTTAAAACTCCACACTACTGTAATAAATGCACTCTGAGATTATATCTGTTTTAATTCGACTTGTATTTCTCTTCTCATTTTGTGTTTATTGTCGTTAAACAGTATTTGAAGGTTAGAATTAGTGGTTGTCTTCAAGCAGATCTATTAAATCACAGTTGTGATAACTTACAAGGAACTAAAACATTAACAGTTGATATGTTTTATTTACTTACACTAATAATCTGTCACTTAATCCATCGGGACATGAGATATAACGCACACTCTCTGAAGTTTGATAGACCCAAAAGTACTATAAAACCAGTTTGTTATAAAACCTAAACCTGCCCTGTTTGAAGAAATCAAATCTTCTTCCTCTAACAAAACTGTCTCCTCTCTGACAGGAAGAAGATGATCTTGGCTGCTCTGCTCATCATCCTGACCTCCTCTGTCTGTGGTCAGTAGTCCTGCAACTCACAGTTACTCATATTGACAGCTGACAGATAATCTTCTTTGATCTATTAATCCAACTAATTCTTGCAGTTCTGGTGTAATGTTAAGGAACTTGATACCACGGTCTGGGTGAATCCTCCATTCTGACTGGCTGCGGGTTGTCAATTAACCCCCAGTGAAGTGACACATTTGAAACTACTCTTGTAGCTCCAGTGATGGTTTCCAATTGCAAAAGCTGATATGTCTTACACCTCAGGTGTTGCCAGGAGGTTATTGTTCATGAAAAGCGTAGCATTGTCATTGCAAAATGCCTGAAATTATAAATAAATTATGATATTTTTTATCTTTGGCGCATGACCGTGGTATAAACAGGATAATGCCCTTCAAAGTGTCCGTTCTGGCCACCTGATAATGGACAGCTTGTCAGCACTGACTCCTCGCGGACACGATGGAGACAGACAGTAAAATCTAAACCCAAATCTAAATCGCTGCATTAGCTCAGACCGAACACTCACGCAGCTCCAGGATCTCTCAGTTCCTTGATGAAAGTGTTTCAGGTTGAAATGATGTAAAGTTTGATGAAAGTCCACATGATGTCTCTCTCTTGTCTGCAGGGATGTTTGCTGGGAAAATGGCAGCGACCTTCTATCAGGCAGAGGAGGACAATAACATCACCATCCGATGGGACAGTCGCACCAAAACCGACATGTCGCTCGCCAACATGGCTTGTTTTCTGCTGTCAGAGCCTCTGAAGCTTTTGTACGAGATGATCAACGGCGTCGAGATCCCCGAGTCTCAGCATCAGCAGTTTGCAGGACGAGTCCAGTGTGACGAAGACGCCCTCAGAGACGGACGGATCAGACTTCACGTGTCCAGACTCAGGACTGAGGACTCTGGAAACTACTGGTGTGATCTGGCTGCTCATTATAACAGGGTGACGAGGAGATGGGCGCTGGAGACCACAGGTGAGCCGAACTCTGCTGTAGTGCAGGATGGAAACATGTCACTGCCACACGGCTCAGACACCAGAATCTAACAGCCTCCTGATTTACACCCACAGAACATTTTGTCTTGAATGTGACCTCCCATGGAGAGAACAGCGATGTGTTCACACCGACGTTGACTGAAGGTAGGTCACCAATGTCACTACAGCACCATGGCGGCTTGTTTGGAAACTTCCTCTTAGATTTTACAGCTCAGTGAAATGCGCTGAGCTTTTTTAAAAATATAACAGGAACTTCACAAACAAGATGCCATGTCGTAGGAGGTCACTGGCCGTAGCTGAGGCTGACGCCCTGTCGTTCAAATTAAAAACAAGTCACACATGTCTAACAGTTGGTACAAGTTAAAATGAAGAGTGATTTTTACAAACACCGTCCACTTATACTAGAAAAGTCTACATAAGGAACCAGCTGGCTGAGGGGAAATCACCAGGTAGCAATTTTTTTTAAAAGAAATAGGATGTCTGAAATGTGTTTAAAGGTGCAGTATGGACAAATTGGCCACCTGTGTAATTTAAAACCAAACCAAATCAATAGAGGGCAGCACATCCCTAAATTAACCGCAAACCACTGCTAACTGTAGCTATTGTTGGCTCACACAGTTAGTCGGAACAGCAGAATTGATACTTGGTATTTGACGACCTGGAGATGAGACTTAACAACCGACCATCCTTCTCCAAGAAGTTGCTTTAAACACAAAATGCACAAAATGTTGGATAATTCAATATGAACACGCTGAAATAAATGTCACTTGGTCCAAGTCAAGTTCAGAAGACCAAAGTTTGTTTCTGTTTAGCAGGTTTTGGTAAATAAATCAATACATTTGCTACAGCGCCACCGTGTGGCCATACGGTGCAACTTCTGTTATGTGACCAGCAGCAGGTTGTGAGATGGATGTTTACTTGTTGTTACCTGTTTATTTAGTTACTTATTATCTTGTTTCTACGTTTGCTGAGTTGGCTTAAATGTTCTTGATGTGGTGGTTTGACTCTGATGAGTTGATGCACCTGATATCAGATACTAACACTGGTTTTCTGTCTTCACGCAGATGCAGAACCCACACCAGGAGGGCCGGAGAAGAAAGTGACATCACACGATTGGGACAAAGTTAAAACAGTTCTTGGAGTCATTAACAGCGGATTTGTCATAGTCGCTGGTCTAATAATTCTCCTCCTGGCAGTCATCGATGTGATAAAGGTGCGTCTGTTCTTCGTAATGTTCTGAATGGAACTAATCTACGTGTTACGATGTGTTTGTGTGTCGACGCTTTGTTTGAACTTACCTTTCTCTCATGTCAGTCACTCAGGTCAACGCCAGGTGATGTGCCATCACTGAGTTCCTGCTAGAGGTCAATGCAGCCCATCGTCTGAGCGGCTTACATCCACAGCAGCTCCGATGTGAGCAGATATAAAGCCTCATCACCTCGAACAATTCCGGGTCCAAATTAGGCCTCAAAATAAAACTGCGGTGTTATCTACTTTAACGTACTCCCTGTGGGTCAGAGGAGATTAGGTTGATAACAGATCTAAAGTTTTAACATAATGGGGATACAAACAGCTGTTCTCACTATCAGTTGCAATATTGATTATGCCCATTTATTAATCGTTGTAACATGAAGTAAAGTCTCATGTAGTTTTGTGTTAAAGCACTCAGCTGAACTACATCGCCTCGCTCAACACACGTCAACAACACCAATATGGCCGCCAGCTGGGCTCAGAAACTGTTGTAAAAAGATGAAAATCACAACAAATCTGCCCTTGACAACTGCAGATATGTGAAAGGAGAGTTGTCACTAACAACACTGTTGGTTATGTCGTCTATATGATGACGTATTTTCACAGTCTGATATTTTAATTAGTTTGATGACAAAATTACATTTTGTTGGCTTAAATATACAGGATACAAACAGAATCAATACATTGTTAGTCTCTCTTCCTACCAGAAGGGGCGTGGCTTCAACTCTCTGTAGCAATACACAAGACATGTCTTGATATTTATATTTCTATATAAACATTTATTATATATAATCAAAGATCACAAGAGGACAAACATCAGTCTAACTTTGATCCAAACATATTTGTTAATGATTTATTTACTGTGATATTGAAACTTCTAACCAGTTTCTACAACTTGATTCCCAAACTGCACTGAAACCAGCTTGTGCTCCATACCAGCACTTTTATCTGCTCCCAATGACTTTATTGCATATTATTCTAAGTACACTGTAGTGGTCTGTGTTTGTATATATTTCATATTTAATACACTAATCATGTATGTATATGGGAATGTGTCTGACAGCAGGAATGTCAGGTCTCATCATGATGTACTGCAGCTGTCAGGTCAAAGTGCAGATTGATGTGAAAAGGATCCACTGCATTATGACTCAGCAGCATAAACACAGCAAACACTGTTTAAAATTACCATTCATTCAGTTTTGCAATCATTTGTGTAAATCCACCATTATATTTTTTTGGGTATAAAACCACAGAACACTTTACATTTGAACCCTTTGTTAACATATTTATTTGTCTTTGTTTTTATTGGTTTTAAATTACCTTTCAAACCAAACTGAATATTTTATCTACTGCAAAGCACTTCAGACTCTGTAAAGCACTTTCTAATTTTGCGTTTAAATATGAGTTGTGACTGTTTATACGATGTGAGAATAAACTTGTTTATTGTCCAACTTGGCCACCTCTTTTTTCTTAATATTTGATAAATGTTATTTTTTAATCATGTGTAATAATGAACTTAGTGAATATGTCTAACCCAGGAAAAGGACAGCATCGCTTATGAAGATAGCCATTTCTCAGTTTTTGTTGTACTTGAATGTTGGACTTCCTCATAAACAGTTCGCAGACAGTTCAGTTGTAAGATGTCCGACTAACCAAAAACTGGGCTGAATACAATGTGATTATTTTAAATGAATGAACTTCATGGATCATTTGTAGCTCATGAATATCAGTTGTTCACATCTTTTGTCAGCTAATATTAAAATAGCACAAAATACTGTCCTTTGATGTTTAAAATTCTATGACATTATTCTATGACATCACAGAATGTGTCCTTTGATGTATCACATTCTATGACATTATTCTATGTCATCATAGAATGTGTCCTTTGATGTATCAAATTCTATGACATCATTCTATGACATCAAAGGATGACATCAGAATGTGTCCTCTGATGTATCACATCAAATAACTGTTTAGGGGAGCCTAAATATATTTTACAATACATTCACCAACACATACCTAGAAGAGAAGCCAAAGAGAATAAGCATGGGAAACCACAACACCAGGGACAGCAGAGCTATTGAAGGGACTTTGCATCACCAGTCCAATTTGAAACCCAAGGAGGAGACACACTTTACTGAGAGAATACACATGGGGAACCACAACACCAGGGACAGCAGCGCTATTGAAGGGACTTTGCATCACCAGTCCAATTTGAAACCCAAGGAGGAGAAAGACTGTACTGATCTGATGAAGGAGATCTTTGAACTCAAATCCCAGCTGGAAGTGTTCCAGGCAGAGTCGAAATTATCGCTGACCAAGTTGGAAGTCTCCAAAGATGAGCTAAAAGGGCTCCAGGACAAGTATAATGACTCCCAGGAGGAGTCGAAAGTATTGTGCGCCAAGCTAAAAGAGACCCGGGAGAAGTTAAAGTACTCCCAGGAGGAGTCGAAAGTATTACGCGCCAAGCTAAATGTGTCCCAGTGCGAAGTGAAATTATGCCGGACGAAGTTAAAAGTCTCACAGGCTGAACTAAAAGTGTTCAAGGGCAAGCTTAAAGTGTCAGAGGAGGAGGTGAAAATATTTCAGTCCAAGCTAAACGTGTCCAAGCATGAGCTGAAATTATGCCAGTCCAAGTTGAAACTCTCCGAGGACGAGCTTAAAGTGGTCCAACACAGGCCGAAATTATCTAAGACTAAGCCTAAAGTGTCCCAGGACACGTCAAAAGTGTACCGGGTCAAGCCCAAAGTGTCCCATGGTGAGCTGAATGTTGACTTAGACGAGCTGAATGTCGACTTGGATGAGTTGAATACTGATTTGGGCGAGCTGAAAGTCTGCTTGGATGATATGAAAGTCTACTTGGGTGAGCTGGAATACTCCCAGGATGAGCAAAAAATGTTCCAGGACAGGCTTGAATTGTCCCAGACCAAGCTGAAGGCTTCAATGCAGGCCAATATAATGGTAGATCCAGATTTGTCTGAGGACATCAGGAGGCTAATGGAAAGTTCATATCTCAAACTGGCTGAGGCCAGCAACAAGTCCTTGAAAAAAGTGTCCCAGGACAGGCTTAAATTGTCTTTAATGCAGGCCAATATAATGGTAGGTCCAGATTTGTCTGAGGACATCAAGAGGCTGATGGAAAGTCGGTATCTCAAACTAGCTGAGGCCAATGACAAGTCCATGAAAAAAGAAGTGCTGGGGGGCGCCGTTTAGCTAAGTTGGCAGAGTGGGCATCCCATGTAAAGAGGCTTGGAGGTTTTGAAGCTTTTGAAAAGAAGCACTCCACTTGACTCATGACTTGATTCCGCCAGCCATCCTTCTACCTGTCTAGCTGTCCATCCGTTCTCTGTCCTTCCATGATCCAGCTGTTTGGTGTCTGCTCTGGTTTTGTCTGTCCACAATACATATTGAAGAGAAAAGTCAATCTATCATCCCATCCATCCGTCCTTTCTTGACTGTGTGGGTTTCCTCCAGGTGCTCTGGTTTGTCCCACAGTACATATCAAAGAAAAACTTCCATCTATCATCCCGTCCATCCGTCCTTTCTTGACCGTGTGGGTTTCCTCCAGGTGCTCTGGTTTGTCCCACAGTACATATCGAAGAAAAACGTCCATCTATCATCCCGTCCATCCGTCCTTTCTTGACAGTGTGGGTTTCCTCCAGGTGCTCTGATTTGTCCCACAGTACATATTGAAGAAAAACGTCCATCTTTCGTGCCGTCCATCCGTCCTTTCTTGACTGTGTGGGTTTCCTCCAGGTGCTCTGGTTTGTCCCACAGTACATGTAGAAGAAAAAAGTCCATCTATCATCCCATCCATCCATCCTTTCTTGACTGTGTGGGTTTTCTCCAGGTGCTCTGGTTTGTCCCACTGTACATATCAAAGAAAAACTTCCATCTATCATCCCATCCATCCGTCCTTTCTTGACAGTGTGGGTTTCCTCCAGGTGCTCTGGTTTTTCCCACAGTATATCTTGAAGAAAAGGGTCTATCTGTGGTCGTAAGCATGAAGCAGGATTTGAAACTAGGTCACTAAATTAATGAAATAAGACAAATCAAAATGAGGGAATGATTTATTTTGGCGACTGATCAACATTTTTGAAACTGAACTGTCCTGAACATACTGCTTTCAAATAGCGTAGGAATGTGGCCAAAGCAACTGGCAGCTCATCCATCTCCAGCTTTAAGAGTTTATTCAAGATGCTTCCTTGTCAGGGCATCAACTCGCTGGGATGCTTCAGCACACAAACACAAAAAGATATATAGCATTTCCCAATACATGACGAAACAACAATTTCAAGCTTTTTCAGAATCAATCTCTGTGTTTTCAGACAAAAAATACATACGTTTACAGAATCTCCCTCAGTCACAGGACAAGATGGACCTAAAAACTGAAGAACAGATCAACCTCAAATCTATAGTGTATTGTACTCCTCAGCACACAACGGGATGTTTGAAATAATAAAAAAATATATATATAATAAAATCATACCCTGTACAATGATGTTGACTGTGTTGCTGAAATCTCCCGATCCAGACTCACACCAGTACACTGCATCACTGCCCCTGTTACTCTTTATTTTGCATGTAGATCCAGTCATTGTCCTCCAGGTGGAGCAGTCTGACAGGTATCTGTTCTCAGGTGACCTCCTCACTCTCCACTCAGTAGAGTTTCCCTCACAGCTCAGTGAGACAGAGTCAGAGGTGAAGTGTTGAGCTCTGTCAGGACTCACTGTGAGAGACGCTGATGAGTGAAAATCTGAAAAACAACATGTGATAAGAGGTCAAACAGAGCACAGAGATCTTTAGATAGAAAATGCCAACATTATGATTTCTACTTTGACCACTTGCTACCATTTTGAGTAGATTTCAAAATGATTGACAACCAAATGACTACAGCTGCTGTAAGCAGTAAGAAGAGTTTGAGTGTATACTTAAAAGTACTTTTTGCAAATGAGAGTAAAGTTCTAACCAATATATCATCTCTCTCTCTCTCTCTCTCTGTCTTTTTGTGTTTTATCTTAAAGAGTGAGAACGGAAGCAAACAAGTAAATTCCACCCAGTAAGGTGGAAAGTGTGAAGTTTTAGCTTGATGCTAGTGAGAGAGACAAGATCATAAGACCACAGTAAATTAATTCAAATGTTTCTTCATCAACATTTAAAAAAAAGATGAACTGAGCTGATATAACATCTGTTTCTTAAGAGATAGAAACAAACTGACCTGCAGACCAGACAAACTGAGGTTGACTGTAATCAGTGTAAAACACTGGATCTCCTCTTCCAGCTCTGCACACATATCCTGCTGTGTGTGTCTGTCCATCAACAATGTAGGAATCCTGTTCAGTCCCACTGCTGCTGCCAGGTAGCAGCTCATAGCTGTAGAAGTTGTGTGATGGATCAGGAACAGTCTTATACCAGTAGAACCTCCATCCTGCAGATTGATCTTTAACTCTGCAGTTCAGAGTTACTGAGGCTCCAGCACTCAGCCATGATGGAGACACAGTGAGGACAGACTGGGCTTCTGTTGGAAAATGAGTTTTCAGAGTGAAAACATGTGTTGATAGATGATCAAATACATTCTGCACAATCAGTACATACTGAAGATTTACTTTAAATATATATAAACCAAAACAGCCTTTTAGTGAACTGTATAATCTTCACTTCAAAAGAAATGTGATGTGACTTACTGTCTGATACTGTCAGTATGAAGGAATCACTCCAATCTGTTGAAGACTTTTCTCTTTTCTTTCTGCCCTTACACCTGTAGTCTCCACTGTGGGATGCAGAAACAGATCTAATGCTGAGTTCATTTTGATTTGAAGGTTTTTCTGAGCTGGTTGTTCTCCATTCATACTCCCACTCAGTGTCTCCTCCATCTTTGATCTCACATCTGAGAGTGATCCTCTCTCCTCTGAATATTTCAGACCAGTTTGGCTGCAGAGTCACAACAGCCTTGTTTGGAACTGTTCAACAATTCACACGGAGGAAACAAAAAAAAACACACAAAAAGTTACATTTGTGTCTTTTTTCTAAACAGTCAACAAATATAAATTAAATAAATGTCAAAAGTCAAACTCACCATTATTGTAGACAGTGACTGGATCACTGTACTCTGTGTAGTAAACTGGATCTCCTCTTCCTCCTCTGCACCAGTAGACTCCTCCCTCTGAGGCTCTGATTGGTCCAGCTGAGAGTTGAGAGGTCAGAGGTTCAGATGTTTTCTCTCCTCTGTACCAGAAGTATTTCCAACCAGATGATGATGGCTTCACAGAGCAGGTCAGGGTCACACTGCCCCCTACAGGAATGTCTCTGTCATCAGCCCTCAGTTCAGCCTTTGGTCTGTTTGCTGTTTGATTTAGAACAAAGACATCAAAAAGGAAATTAATGTCACTGTGATTTACTTCAGTTTATATAGTGCATCCTTTTAATGAACTGTATAATCTTCACTTCAAAAGAAATGTGATGTGACTTACTGTCTGATACTGTCAGTATGAAGGAATCACTCCAATCTGTTGAAGACTTTTCTCTTTTCTTTCTGCCCTTACACCTGTAGACTCCACTGTGGGATGCAGAAACAGATCTAATGCTGAGTTCATTTTGATTTGAAGGTTTTCCTGAGCTGTTTTTTTTCCATTCATACTCCCACTCAGTGTCTCCTCCATCTTTGATCTCACATCTGAGAGTGATCCTCTCTCCTCTGAATATTTCAGACCAGTTTGGCTGCAGAGTCACAACAGCCTTGTTTGGAACTGTTCATGTTCAACAATTCACAGTGAGGAAACAAAAATAACAAAAAGATGGATCAACATGTCTTTTTTCTAATCAGTGAACAAATATAAATAAAATTTAAATAAAATGTCAATCTCACCCTTTTTGTTGATAATGACTGGATCACTGTACTCTGTGTAGTAAACTGGATCTCCTCTTCCTCCTCTGCACCAGTAGACTCCTCCCTCTGAGACTCTGATTGGTCCAGCTGAGAGTTGAGAGGTCAGAGGTTCAGATGTTTTCTCTCCTCTGTACCAGAAGTATTTCCAACCAGATGATGATGGCTTCACAGAGCAGGTCAGGGTCACACTGCCCCCTACAGGAATGTCTCTGTCATCAGCCCTCAGTTCAGCCTTTGGTCTGTTTGCTGTTTGATTTAGAACAAAGACATCAAAAAGGAAATTAATGTCACTGTGA
>JARJLU010019540.1:23464-50911 GCA_030272975.1 Sparidentex hasta | reverse complement strand
ATGTCAAATGGCATCCAAAGGAAAGCCACCCCCCAAGGATTCTCTGCAGAAACTTCACCTGTCAGCCCTTTTTAATGTTTTGGCTGATTGATGATCATATACACATGTGCTCATGCCTCATTGAAATTAGTTGGTGTTAGACTTAGGTTTTTGCTCCATAATTATTACTCAGACCTGGTAAAATCACAGCACCTGTTAATATTACGACAGCCCTGGTGTCAAACAATGTTGGTTATTTCGTTGACTCAATTCAGAGGTTCTTGTGGATTTTGACTTAACTTGAAGTAACTGTCATTGGCTAACTGGCTATCTTTATTTGTTCTTCCCCTCTTTGATTGTCTTTAAGTTTTTTTCTTAGTGCTGTTCAAGCCTGCATCCCAACATTGTCCCTGTTTCCTTCCACTTACCAGATCAGGTTCACAATATTGGAAATATTGAGGATACAGTTTTACCTGCCAGCAAAGTTGACATTTTTAGTGTATGAACTAACAGCTGGATGCCATGCCACAATGACTTTGGGCTGGAATGGAACTGGGAATGGAATGCTTTCATTATATGCATCTGTGGAAAATTAACAGCACCACTAAATTGACCTTGGCTTTGCCTTGCTACTATGAAACAAGAGGAGACCGCATCCACACATTAGCATCCTTTACAGAGTGCTGTTCTTCTAAAGGTTTTGGAATACAGACATATCTCTGTCTTAAATTGTATCCATTTATCTTATAATAAAGACCAACATTGGGAAACAAAGTGTATCATCTATCAATCAGCTCTAGACGGACTGAACCACAGGCAGAGAATAAATTTAATCCCACACAGACTGATATCATAATCAGACTTGCTGTACATTGAGACTCTGTGTAGCCACAAGATGAAAGCTCATCCCTGATTATGCCACATTAAACAATTAGAGCTAATGTATGAAAAGCATCTGCTGCATGTTGATGCTACGGAGCTAATGATATCGCCCTTTTCCACTCTGCGTTACTCAAATACAAACAAAAGCAATTAAAGGATTCTAATTCAGGCATTAGGAAGTGATCAACGAAATGATGGGCACAATGATTTTTTGGAACAGACTGACAGTAGTATAAGAGGAAGATTACACATGATACCAAAAGCTTCCTTTCACATTGCTAGCTATTTCAAGCATCTGATTAGTTTGTGTGTGCTGTGTTTTCCTGTTAAGAGGTCAGAAGAAATGTTTAAATGGTGAAATGGATTGCAGCCTGCAATTTAATCTCATTATCCTCCCTGGGCCATTAACTGATAACTACAGTTTGTAATAGTGGAGCTTGGTCTGAAAAATATAGTATCTCTGTGCTATAACATTAACATGTCTGCTCTAGAAGTGTCTATGTAATCTAAATGTAATATAAGTACAATAAAAGGCAACCTTTGATATAATCGGATGCTTGGTACATGGTTTCCTAGTATCTTGATGGCACTTCAAACATCAATTCAGTTTTGCATTTTGTGTTCATGTCAAACCCTGTGTGTGTGCGTGTGTGTGTGTATGTGTGTGTGTGTGTGTGTGTGTGTGTGTGTGTGCATCCTTCCAGGTTGCTCCTATTGCTTGAATGTAAACCTTCTGCCCTCTGCTCTCTTGAACTGTATCTAACCTTTTCAAAGAAGTGCATTTGCTTCACATTAAACAGATAAAGCAAATCATGCTACTTAAAGGTCAAACCCCAGGTTAAAAGCTGACCGTTTTCTACCCAACAACGAACTTGCTATTTATTCAGACTCAAGTATGATCTATTTGTCCCTTAAAAAATAGCTTTCCTACTGTATATAAAGGCAAACCATGTGCAATTGAGGCCCCTCTTTGTATTCAGCTTTTCAAAGGAAAATGTTGCTTTATACCAACCAACTGAACTTTTCCCCTCTTGACCCTGTGCTGACTGCTTGGCTGACTCTCCTGTGTTGCTGTGTGTGCACAGTATGTGTTTGTGTGTCTCCCAGGCTCAGCCTGTACACAAGTACCCACAGTACATTGGCGTTGTGCTTAATGGAGCATTGTTTTTGTTCTTACTAGCTCTGTAGTCCTACATGACTCTGCTTTCATTGCCTCTGATCTGGTTTCACTCTTGTTGCAAGAAAAGCAGCATACGGGCCGCGTTTGTGTGTAAATGTGTGTGTGTTTTGTCTGTGTTTTACTAGACTGCCTACATTTTGACAGAAAAATCAAGTTCTGTTTCTGCAGGGATGACCATTTACATATTCTTTATTTAGTATTGAAGAATAATGTACCATCAGACATCAGAAATGCCTAGCTTGTGTAAGATATCTGGGATGATGTACATAGATAGGCCAGATCAACGCATTATGAGGAAGGAACATTAAAATGATGAGTCAACAAAAAGAGCCTGGTCCTGTATCACTTTTTACATTTTAAATCACCCTTAACTTAACAACTTTAATTTAAGATCACCAGATCTAGGATCCACATCAAATTATACTCATCCATAGATACCAGCCACCTAAACAAGCTTTGCGAAAATCCGTTTTGCAGTTTTGTGAAAACTTGCTGACAAACCCACCAACCAACAAGCAAACAAACTGACACAGATGAAAACGTTACCTCCTTGGTGGAGGTAGTAATAAAGGAATAGCCCACATCATGAGACAGCTTTTTAGTCAATTATGTTCATTATAATATATATATTATATTCATTATGTAACTATAACTTAAATCTGTTCTGATAATCAGCTGAAATGTCAGTGTCCAGACATATTTTGTCCCAGGTGTAGTTGAAACCAAAAATACGGGATTTGGCTTTCTACAACTCACACTTAATGAACAGACCTTCATTTTGTGTCAAGAGTTCAAGGCAGGCTTCAATTTCTAAACCGCTGTTCAAAGTGTGACTCACGGGAACAGACGCACAAATGCACATGGGGTATTTTTACCACTGGTATGGAGAAGTATTCTCTCTCTCTCTCTCTCACACACACACAGTGTTTAGCAGCAGCCTTACAGCAGTAGCCCTTACCTTGGTTTGGGTGTGGGGCTTGTCTGATATGTGATGTGATGGTGAGCGACAGTCTCCTGACGCTGTGCTGTCCGTCAGTTTCCTCAGCGGACACCAACACCAGCAGCCTCTTTCAGCTGAGACCAGCCCTCCTGTCCAAAACCATTGACAAGGGTCTCCCAACATGATTGTCAAAGGACATGAAGCGTTATATGTGTGCATGCGTGGGCGTGTGTTCAGGTTAGGATATGTCAATGTTCTACAGAGTGTGATCTGTTCTCCACCATCTGCAGTTTGCTCATGAAGTGCTTACAGAAGGAGAACTATTCGAATGTGCTCACTGTTGACGCACCGTGTCTTCGAAATGCTTACGTGAGCCCAAAGCCTGTCTTTGATACAGAAAGAGATGGAATTTCAACTGACCTCGCCTCCAAGTTTCTGAGACAGTATCAATCTGCTGCCAGTCTGATAATTATATTATAATTATATATTAAATTCTTCTTCAGTTCATTTAATTCAGCCTAATGTAAGTTCCGTCAAGCGTGAACTATGGAATTGAAACCCAAGTTGTTCTAAAGTGTATTTTTCTTTTAACTGTGTCTTTGCCTTTCTGAAAGTCCTCAACTGTCCCTATCTGCAGATGAATTAATTGTTTGTGTACAAATTCAGCTGTACATACTGAATATGACATTCTTTTCCATTTTTTTCTGTTTATGGTTCTCATTTGAGGACCAGGCGGGGTCTGTTGTTGCTTTCTTTTGGCCCATTTATAAGAGCAGCAGTCGGCCTATAAAAGCTGTCCCATACTGTGTCCAGTGGTGAGGCGGCTGTCAGTTTGCTCTGAATAAGTAGCCAGTCAAATCCTGGGTGACCACTAGGTTTTCATTAGAGGCCTAATTCAAAGCGGCCCACATAGCGTGTCAGGAGTGTCCCGTCTTGTTGTTGGCACCCCTTATAACACACTCTAATGAGCAGCCGCTGGGAAAGTTGTGGTCAGCTGTGTGTATGGATTCAGTGTAGCTTAGAATATACGGTCAGTGAAGACGAAGAGAAAGTCCCCACTCAAGGGCCAGAATTATCCCCATGAATCACTTACTTTCTTTTCATTTGTTCCTTAATCACACAACCTGTTGACTACCATGATTTATGGGACTAGCTGCTGGCCGTGGTTTTCCCTGTGGAGTTCAAGTGTAAGGCCTTTGTGGATTCTCAGTGGACTTGCCAGTGTGTGTGCTGGACACCGTTAGTGTGTTTTTAAAGGTGCAATAAGGATGTCCTTGCCTCTGTGCTTGGTGGTTTGATCGGTTGAGACGTTGATGATTTCAGGACAGCAGCATTCAGCAGCCTTAACACCAATGCCTTCAGTCAACATGTCCCATTTTAACTTCCGATATGAGTGAAAACCGTAATGATCGATCCAGTTACTTGATCGTGGCTTGTCCAGGGTATTTGTGCAGTGCACGAAAGGATAGAGGGTCCAACACCTAGCACGTGTCTCTGTTCTAACCCAGAAACATGCCATCTATCCCGATACACTGTAATGGGGTGTGTGTGTCTCCAGCCGCATTAATGTGCAATGTCCTTTACACAGGAGGGTGTGTTAAGCCTGGCTTTTCACAGTCCATCAGGATGATCTCCGGTAGATGTTAATGAGCTTTCCCACTAATGTGGCCTCAGTCGTCCAACTGAACAGCTTTCTAAGGATTGTGCAGTGCAAGGGCTCACATGGTGATGCTGACATGCTTTCATGTGTAAAACATCTGTAAGTCATTATTGATGGCATTATATTTATATATATATATATATATATATATATATATATATATATATATATATCCCTCAGAGCCTCTCACAGGCCAAATTTGATCATTATTAAACCTTTAGTTCCCGTTCAGGTCAAAACTCACTCATGGCAATCTATTCAAAAGTCTTAAAAGAGAATACTATTTTAACACCAGGGCCCTATGTTTCCATGTTTGGGTGTGTAAATGGTTCATACTTAACAAAAATGTTGGAATCAGTGCAGTAGATCGCCTCAGCTGGCAGCCGTGACATGGCTGTCATGGCTGCAACGTAATCCTTTGGGGCAAAGTTTTATTAAGTATGAATCATTTAAACACCAAAACGTTTAAACAAAGGGCCCAGGTTTAGAATTAGAACTGAGGTTAATATAGGTAACAGTGGGGGATGGCAATGTAGGTATTTATATTGGTGCCTGTCACTCAAATGAGGAAAATATATGTAAATGGTAATATTTTTAGAATTTGGAGATGTTAAATGATGTGAGGAAGAGGACTCATAAACACAGGGTTGGCTATACTCTAGGTACCGCAGAAACCATAAAAGTCAAGTGGAAACATCATTGCTCCGGATTAAAATACGTTTCCCACAGGTGGAGATGTCATTGTCACTGCAGGTAGAGGCACCCGTCTCACACAGCACCATCACCATCAGGACATAAACATGTCACCACAGAAAGAAGTGTTTGAGAAGAGTTGCTAGACGTGATCACCAAGCATTCTGTTACTGGGATCACACAATATTTACTTAATCCACTTGAAATCATTCTGGTTAGAGATTCCAGCATAGAAAGTGTGTTTTCCAGTTCATTCATTCATACATTCATTTGCTCTCCCTTCTAATACAATTTTCAAGATGGGCCGCTATGTGCCCTGTGAACAATATTTGCATTTGTGGCCTTGTTTATCTTTTGAACACGAACACAGACGTAGCGCTACCCACATTTGAAGTAAACATGCGCGACAAGAATATAGTTGTTCCAACCAGAAAAACAATCAGATTAAGTGTTATCTCTGGTTATGGTTGTTTGGTGCTAATATTTACTTAATAAAGGGATTATCAAACGTTTACACAACCACTCTCCATCTTACTGAAAATTCATTCAGCCGGATCAGATGGGCTGCTACTCTGATTTAATGCAGTTATACAGGAAGGGTCAATTCAGGGCAAAAGAAAAGGGAGATGGGGCTGCACAATGGCACCTGATATTTACAGCCCACTTTGCACTTTGGTTGCACAGTCAACCAGACCACATGTGCTGTAAATTCTTGTTATTTCATGTATTGTGCAATCTGTAGTACTTACTCCATGTGCATCAAAAAATAGGAGGCTTTGCAAAATTAACCAGTTAGCATTGCTAAACACTGAAGCCCATATTAATCCCTTATATGCCTGGGAAATACGTAAATTACTTCTATTTATATTGAGTTTTTTCCTCATCATGAAGAGTCAAAACCTTGTAGGAATTGGTAGCACTGACTAAATCAACATATGCTCTGCCTGGTAGTGGGTTCATTTTAAAAACACTGGCATCAGCCAGAAGGAAACCACAACGCCAATACGTATGTGAATCATTTATTCACATAGGCCAGTGTGTGTACGCACTTCTGCATAAGTGTAAGTGTGTGTGTGTGTGTGTGTGTGTGTGTGAGACAGTTGGGGGGTTGGAATGTGACGTGAGAGCACTAATCAGAGCCAGCTGGGGCCAACGGTGAGATTAAAGTTAAAACACAAAAACAATCAGCTGGGATAAGTATACTATCGCTATGGGTTACTGCCCCCATCCCAGCCTCTCAAGGGAGAGAGGGACAGAGACTCACGGAGAGAGGATGGATGATAGACTGATGGATGGGACTCTACCCACCCCGGCTGGCACAGACCCTCTGATTAAGAGCTCCTTTGTATTCTCTTTGATCCCTTCCTCTCAGTGGTGAGTCTAGTCTCACCACAACATGCACATGACACACCGACACACTGCCAGCCAGTGCAGTAGGAAGCGTACTGTGTAGCTGTGTGTGTGTGTGTGTGTGTGTGTGTGTGTGTGTGTGTGTGTCTGTGTGTGTGTGTGTGTGTGTCTGTGTGTGTGTGTGTGCATAAGTTTGTGTGGACGTGTGTTGTGTGTATGTACTAAATGTTCTCATGATGAAAGAAATACAAAATGTGTTTGTTGGAACTACTGGATGAGGGTGAGAATGGGGTTCGGGTTAAGATTAAAGTCTAGATTATAGTTACGTGGGGGGCAGAGGTCTATTCATAGCACTGAGATCGTTCAGTGGCAAAAATAAATAAATACCTTTTAATTAAAGATCCAACCACGACCCTTTTCTGAAGCCTTCAACAATATCTCATGGTCCTCTTTACTGCACAAGTTTGCTTAGTTAGCCAAGCCCGTGCACCCACTTCATATGGGGTTCACGTTAATGCTTTTCACTCAGATGATACAGTGAAAAAATCCTTTTAAAAGAAGGGCTTAAATAACATCTTTTAACTTGTCTTCACCCTGCACTGTCTAGTTACCAGAATTTTACAAGACTAGATCAGAAAATGATACTCGATACCTCTATTGAAAGCGCAGTAAAAAGAAAAATAGGTCCTAGGTACACAAAATTGGAAATATAAATATTCTTGACAATATTAGTCTGTACCAACTTAGACCTGACACTTCAGACTACCTTAGACCTAGACCGCTCAGTGCCATGTTTGCAACAATTAAGGAACAGCAAAAAAACAATTTAGATTATCATTTAGCATTTACCTAAAAAGAACAATTTTCTCAACATTCTCAAGTCACTATCTTTACTACAGTGAGTAACCAAACTGATAGTAATGATGTACGGAACTACAAAAGTAAGAAGTAAAAGAGCATTTCCTTTAAGATTAGTGGTATGTTTAGGTATAAAATGATGATGGCAGGGTGTTTACACATTGCAAGTTTTTCGGGTATAGATTTGTTTCACTTGCGTTTGAGATTTAGCCTGTGTGTTTAGATGGAAATGAAAGTGTGTGTGTGTGTGCTGCAGTCTGCGTGTGTTTGCGTGAGACTGTAAGAGGATTAAGGCCTGTTCACAGCCGAGGGTGCAGACTGGACCATTTCTGATCGTTCCCTCTGTACGTCCGATTGGCTGATGAGGTATTAACTTGCCACTGTGCCGTTATGTGTGTCTCTGTCAGACTTTGTGAGCACGCCTCTCCAAAAACAGCAACATTTCTTTCCTTATTCCAAGCTGCCGGGAACCCCCCTCCCTCCCTCCCTCCCTCCTCTCCCTCCCTCACTCCATCCACCTAACTCCGGCCTGAAAAACCTCCCCCGTTATCTCCAGCTGTGGCATCTGCTGCTATTTTACTGATAGCTTTTTCGACTCTGTATCTCGCGTTGACTTGCACTTTCTTTTGAAGTCTGGCCAACGGTGTCGTCCCAGAACACAGCTCCCGTCCCAGCGTCCAGACACAGTCAACACCAGCAACAAAGTGACGTCTAAGATTAGGCTTTACACGTGCTGATAACTGAAGTCAAAGCTTTCTTCCTGTAATGGTCAAAATGCTATTGGAGAGGGTTTTTCTCCCGGCAAGGAAACAGCTCTGGAGGAAGCACTGCATACTACATCCGAACAGTCACCTTTTAGATGCAGCTACCTGCTTGTTTTAAATACATATCATTTTTGGTGTGGAAAATGACATTTTAAAGATAAGCCCCTACATATTAGCGCACAATATTTATCAGCCTGCTCGGATCAGCCATCCTTTAAAAAGCCCATATCAGTAGAGCTCCACAGTAGTTTCCATTTCTTCATTGGCCTCCCTCCAGAGCCGCACTATCTACACGTCACGTCAGACAAAACCGCCTTGCAAATAACCATATTACTTTACACAGTGACATCAGTCCGAGAGGAAAAGTTCCCCAACATTAGAGCGCGGGGGGATTGTGTCAGGGGCGTGAGAGGTTAAGACTTGTTGAATAGCTGGTAGGCGTCACACAATGAGGTGGATTAGGCAGCACTAGAAAAGGCCTTTAGAGCATTACTGGGCTGTTCAGCAGCTTACAGCGCCTACAATAACACTGCATCAGTGCAGATCCAGCCGGGCGAGCTGGGGATGGCAAAAAGGCCAGCTGGGAGGGCAAGTGGCTGGCAGTGACAGCCTGAAGGGAACTGTGATGTGAGAAAAGAAGTTAATGAGGAGCCAATGTATCAAATTGCACTGAGAGACAGGAGGAATACAGCTAAGGAGTTACTAATCTGCACAGCAGCATTTTGCTAGACACCCTCTGAGTCTTCCTGAAGGATCGCTGGGTGTCACAATAGCATCGAGGTGAATAGTTGGCGAAAAAAGGAGCGGGACTGTAGAGGGGAGGTGAGGTTCAGTCTCAGTGGCTCCAGCACTTGTCTCTGCTTGCCTGGAGCTGTGGCTGGAAAAATGATATCATTACTGATGACCCATATTCTTACAGATAAACCCAGCACCACGGTGTGTGCTCCGAAACTGTATAGAAATGACTGTGTCTGTGTGAGTGCCGAGTTGGAATGTCTGCTCATATCAGTCTGGGCTGCTTTTCTCTGATTGTTGTTTTTATGTTTGTTTCTTTTAAACATTGTTTGTTGCATCTACTCCAGCCCAAGTATTGGCTCCAGGCCCGATGTAAAAATGGAAGTAGAGTATCTCCAAGTTCTTTTGCAAAAGAGATTCATTTATTCACTTCAAAAGTCTCCACAATGATGGTCTCTCGAATTCAGATCAGTGGTGTATTTGTGTGTTCCTGGGTTTCAGTATGAGAGCTGAGGGCTCAAAATGTAAATAATCTTTTATACGTTTCTAATCTTGACAGATAAAATAAAGTAGCAGTATTGGCCTCATAAATCCATACTCTGTCTGAGCCCAGAGCTAGTGTGAACCAGCAGTCCTCACCTCGGCCTGGGATTACTGCAACGTTTCTGCTCTGTGCACTGTCGGGAGAACTAAACAGGAGGGGGCTGGGATGGTGGGTGGGGTGACAGGCTGGGATAACACCGCAGAGTGGCACATCGCATGTTAGCCAGATAATAACAGTGTGGTTTGTATTAGGCTTCCTGGGCCAAAGTACGAAGCTCCCACTTCCTGCATGCCCTCTCCGTGACAAAAGACAGTATCCATACTCACTTCTGAACATCTGCAGGACGTATTAAATTCATGCTGTGGTTTTACATCGGTGCAGTATGAATTAAAAAAGACTACTTGGCAAATTAGACCCCCTGTTCATCTCAAGGTTTACTGATGTGTTCTGCAGTTAGTTTTTGACAGGCAGCAGGGTGCAGTTCAACATCATCTCAACTGCAGAAAGAATTCGTAGCATTACGTTTTGGCGCAGTAAAAAGTCCAGCAGTGGAAAGTGAGAGGAGAGAGAAACTGTTGGACAGAAAGCTTTCGAGAGTGTCTCAATTCTTTTTATTGAAATGCAGGCATGTTTATCATTTTGAGCTGGCCATTATGTCACTATTATTGATTTTTTTTTTTTTTTTTTTTGCACATTCATCCACCATTCATTGTATCGAGCACTGTGTTCTCGCCACATACAGTGAAGCTTGTCGTTTAAATGAAAATTGAATAAACAACCAAAGTACACCGTGGCCCCTGGAGCTAACACCATACACAGCCATGCACTAAAACAGCCGAGGGCTCAGTGCATATTCTTGGCCATCATCGTGACAAAAGACAACATAGCTAGAATGGTACACATAGTATTATTATTGAGATCCATGTGTTATTCCCTGAGATATTAGCAAACATTTCAAAAAATACAATGTTAGAGAATGTGAAAAAAGAAAAATCCTGGGTGAGTCCCTTTATCTGGATCAGCACCAAAAATGAATGGGGTCTATTATGAGCCATGACCGGTCCATCTAAGTTTTGTGAAATCTGTGGAAGGATAAGCCTAAAATTTTGCTCATAGTTAAACTCTGTGCAGTGTTTTTGCATCTGATAAGTCATGATGGATTTTACCTAAAACAACCTAAAACAACCTAAAACGACAGTTCTCAAGAAAAGAACCATTCCGTCATATTCACTCCCTAAGTCAGCTCATCCAAACCACCATACATTGCATACTTCCTCTGTCTGCAGCACATCTGGTGTGTGCTACAGGTGTCAAATGACATGTGTCATATGATGCAGCGCTACGCAACATGGCCAGTGTGTGTTACACATTAAGCTAGAATGATGATTCTGTGAATATCCCATGGGTAGCTGCAGGTCAGAGGGCCTGAGAGGAGCTGATGTACAAACCTTTCCAAACTCAACAGGTCATGCAGAGCTGAACATGAAACAAGCTGATTGGTTGATCCAGTCCAAGAATGAAATGTGTAGTTTGGACACTTTAGCTATGAAAGAAATAGCCACATGAACAACCACCTGATCTGGATATCCCAGAAGAGTATGTTCCATGTAGTAGCAGCAACCATGTGCACTTCAGTACTCAAGTACAAGAATTATCTCTGCTCTCAGTTTGATGACTCTGTCATGGATGCACTCTGCTGAATGTTCTCAGAGAGTTGACAGTGTCAGCAGAGCAGCCGGGCAGCAGCAGCAGATTTGATACTGTCACAATACACTACATGCATCACAGTCTTAATACTGTGCTGCCACTTACAAGCATGCTATTCTGTCCATACAGTATAGCAATGGATATGGTTTACAGCTTGTAAGTTCAGGGAATAGGTTCCCTATGGAGACATTCTCACCGGGGCAGCTCGGCTTGTCCACAGTGAGGGATGCTGGGGTTGAAGGGCTCGGAGCAACGTGGCATGTCAGAGAAATGTACTGTCACTCTGAGAATGTTGGAAGAAGCAGCCAGGTTGGTTGTGATGCAGAATAGAGATGATGGCTAATCCCACAGACTTTTTTTTAACATTTTATGCTGCAACTTTATGTTTCTTATGGTTTGATGTTATGCTGAGACGACGATGCGTGCTCTGGTCAGGTTTAAGGACAAAAACCAGTTGCTTCCCAGATAGCACGAAGAAACATGAAATCAGATGGCTGTGAACAAACCAACACTTTACCCAGATTATCCTAATTGATATTTATCTGGAAGCAAGAGTGAGTGACAGCAGCTGAAATGTTGGTAATAATTATTTAGTAATATTGGACATGAATGATGAGCAGAAACACTGCTACAGTAAGTACACTATATCATTATATAATTATATAAGTTGGATTTCTACAGTTATGTTATCATACAGTTCACCTTTGTTTTCCTCTCCATAATAACCTGTGGGTTTATTTAAACCTGCCTGACCAGTGACTGCTCTTAGCTGCTATTAGCAGAAGGATAGCCCAACGTAAACCAATAAGATCCAAGTTGTAATGGAGCAGAATTATCACTCAAACAAATTCTCTTAAATATTCAGTTTTTGCTGTATACAATTTTTTTTAATGTGACACCAAGTTGGTCTAATTTATCATCAGTAAGTAGGACTTTTAAATACAAGCGCTGACACAATCCCTGAGTTTTATTAACAAAACCAAAACGGTTTTTGGTTTCCTTGTTTTGTTTGTTTGTTTGGGTTTTTTTTTTTTTTTTTTTACATGTATTTTACTAAATCCTGTTTTCCATCATTTAACTAAACATGCTTAACTGCTCAAACAGCGTCTACAGTCGGTTCAGAAATTCCTCTGATACTTGGAATCAGCCAATACACGAAGTCCAGGTATCAGAATTGGTATCAGGAAGGAAACAGAGTTATCTCGATATCTGTAGTTTAAGTGTGTTTTTACATACGAAGCCGTACGATAGACATGCGGAAACAAAGCAAAATTGATCTAATCTGATAAAAGAATATGCAAAGAAGAACAGTCAGAGCATTCAACACCAGCCTTTGGTGCTTCGCTGTTTTGAAATACTGAGACCGTTTCAGTGTTTGTTGTGATTTAAAACAGATCACCTGATGGCTCCCATCTCTCTCTCTCTCTCTCTCTCTCTCTCTCTCTCTCTCTCTCTCTCTCTCTCTGCACCTGTGTCTCTCTCCCTGCAGAGCTGCAGAGGGAGGGCAGCATCGAGACCCTCAGCAACAGCTCGGGTTCCACCAGCGGCAGCATCCCTCGCAACTTCGAGGGCTACCGCTCCCCTCTGCCCACCAACGAGAGCCAGCCACTCAGCCTCTTCCCCACCAACTTCCCCTAGACTCCCGCCTCTCCGCCAGGAACACCAACCACCGTCCAGCCCACCTGCTCCACCTGCCTGCCCCCCCACATCTGTCCACACAGCATCACACTGACACGCTGATGTGTTGAACTGACACCAGATTGTGTCCAGGATTTGTGTTTCTCTGTGCAGTGTGTTTTGTGTCTTTTCTCTTCTCATACAGCTGGTCACAGATCAGTGTGATACCAGCTACATATAATGTTACTGTTTTGTTTCTTGGGTTGGATTTGAAGGTTTTTAAAAAAAAAAAAAAAAAAATGTTTTGCTGCAAATCACTGCAGGTAGTGGAGACTTGCATTTATATTTAATTTGACCATTTTAATACCTAAATTACTCCAGAAATGAAAACGATTGAGTGTTTTCCCTCAGACTGCAGCCATGTCAGGGTGAAAACACACAGTACAATTTGTTTTAGTCCTTTGGAAACAAATTATTGCATAGCAATTAACCAAATCTAAAGTGCAGTTTCATCACTGCAGAGTATTTTGATACAGCTGAGGTCAGGGAGGAATTCCCCCTATTTTCAATATCACATTTCTAATAAGAGACCAGTATCAGCACAATGATCTAACCCTGCTTGTTACCTTGTCATTGTGTTAAATCAGGAGGCCGGCCGTCCTCTCCTCTCTGCAGCCGATGTCGGCTGTTTCCTCAGCACGCCATCGCCGAGTGTGTTTGAAGTTTTACGGTGTGCCTGTTGTCTGAATGAGCCATAAGAAAAGAGAGCGCAGACAGAGGGAAAATGTTTATTCCAGCCAGTGACGTGTAGCAGCTCCCTTTCCCTCCGTGTGTTTGTGCCCTCATGGCCTCCTGCTAAATGTTCCTGATTAAATTTGGTCCTCTCATGCCTTTGATTTTCCTGTAATTACATTTGACAAAAGATGCAGTAATGAGATGACACTATTACTACGTTGCTGAAGTCATTTAGATGTTTACAGTATAATTGAGATATGCTTCTGACATCATTAGGATATATTCGCCACTCGGCCTTTCCGCAGAGTAAATTTTAATTGAGCGCAGTAATAGAAGCATGTGTAGCCGTCATGCTGTATTTTTTACATTAGCCTCCTTTGACCAAATCTTTTTCTTCCTCTAGTTATAAGTCTCTAAAAATGTATTTTCCTTAAATGTACTAGCTTTGCCTGTAATAGCGAAGGAGATTGACTTTGATAATCAAGAAATTATTTTATGAAACACACTCTGCCTGATGATTTGTCCTAAGCAGAATGTTTGACTGCACTATTTACAGTCGCCTTCGGAAAAGACATGGAATGATATTATTAGAAGTGAACAATCCCACATGTGTGAGTGTTGCCGGACGGGCTTGCATGTCACGTCGGCCCGTTGTTGCTCGGTCAGTGAATGAGGGCATGAATCTACACGTTTTAATTCAGAGCAAATGCTTGTTGTTGACATTAAAATTTGATTGGTAAAATACTCACTTCTTCTCCCAGCATTCATGCAAGAGAAAAAAAAAAAAAACATAATAAAAGTCAAGGAAATGAATCTTTTTTTCTCACTCTGATTGCTCCTAATTGTGTCGTTCGTATTTCAACCACGGCGGTGACCATCAGCAACATTGTACTGCTGGTAATTAGTACCATATTTTTTAAAAGGCAATGAAGTGCTGTTAAAGGGACTTTTTATGGCCGACTGTGGCTCTTTGTTCTGAAGGAAGGGAGAACACGAGAGGGCATGTTTGTTTCTCTGCTAATCAGCACGAAACTTCAAGTCCCAGAACTCTCAGACAAAGTTTTTTTTTTTTGTTTTTTTTTTTTTTTTTTTTAAAGGGAAGTCAAACATTGGACAGGAACCATTTGAACTAATTTGAATTAAATTAGATTAGCGGTAGATTATTCCTTGTATGCTTTATTTCATCTCATCGTTGTGTTCATACGCTACTAGTCGTAAAATTTAAAAGGGGCCCTTGCCCGGCTACGGTGGAACACATCCAAACTTGAAGAGATGGCCAGAAAACGTTTGCACAGACAATTAAATTAATAATATATTACCACTCAACTGCCTGAAACATTTTTAAATTAAAACCAGTATGCATGTTATTCCACTCACATGGATTTGAAAATGAAATTGGTTACAGTGTAATTTGGACAACAGAATGAATGCATGAAAAACAGAACCATTACAAAATATCTATTCAGGTTTTTGTATGCAGGACTTCCTTATGAATAAAGTAAGAAATAGGCGCCAGCTGGCAGGATGTGTGTCTGCCACTTCATCTTGAGGAAAGTTCAGCATTGTACAGCAAGCACAAGAGGAAAACAACAGTTCTGACTGAAAGTGTTTTATTTGATTCCAACATGTTATTACAAACCTTTTGCAATGTTTCATATTCACAAAATTAATCATCATAAATGTGAATGAAATCCGAATCATTTTTTTTTTTTAAATGTAATAACTAAATATGGTTTGTATTTAGCAAAGGATACCATACACTAAAAACCTGGCAAATGACCAACGTCGTGTCAGTTTAAAATGAATTTGTATGTGTGTATATTTTTAACAATAATTTGTCATTAGCCATGTATTAATTTTGAGAAGAAATGCTGAGGTACTGAAGTTTGAACTTGGCAGCAGCGTGTTCTAGCAGTAACTCAGAGGGCAGCGTGTCCTCCAGAACCACAGTAAATCTCCACTCACCGATTCAAGTCACGCTGAATGAAAGAAATCCCTGAGATGTAAATGAAGCTACCTTTCCTGGCATCTAAACCTCCTGCTGGGAAGTGTGTGTGTGTGTGTGTGTGTGTGTGTGTGTGTGTGTGTGTGTGTGTGTGTGTGTGTGTGTGTGTGTGTGTGTGTGTGTGTGTGTGTGTGTGTGTGTGTGTGTGTGTGTGTGTGTGTGGACCTGCTGGTGTTGAGTCCAAACTTGTGAACTTTGAACAAGAGAAACATGGCAGCAAACGGGAACATTATCAATCATAATATTAAGACTAGTGGAGTTAAAAAGATGCAGTCAAAATAAGCTGATTGAATAAACTGTATACTATATAGGCGCAGTAACATTCATTCTGTTGAATTTAGCACGGGATCCTTACAAATGAGAAGCATTAGATCGGTTAGCGAACAGAACTTATCTGACTTGAATAAAGCACGCTAACACTTACTGAATACACTGTGCAGCTTAGTGTAAACTATGTGGAATGGTAATAGGCTTCAATCAATTAAACATTCACTATGCTAACAGGTTATAGTTGACAGTTTAGCCTTTGTTATGTTAAGTGGCCTCAGGTCGGCAGGCTGTCAGGGCACACAGAGACCTCTGATACTTTCATTATGATAAACATTGCGTTTGAATGGGGCTGTAGATTGAAACCAGTTATTAACTCAGTATAGCCAGCGACCAGGTTCATTCACTGTGGAGCTTTTCTATCATACACTGCAGTGTCGTTATTCAACGGGAGAACCTTCCAAATATCCCTCGAGCTTCATTTAGCAGAAGCAAACAGCAGAGAGATCTCCCACTGATTCCGGACCATTGTTGATAAAAGTGCCAGCAGTTGATGCCGATGTCCGTAACTGTGCTGCCAGCTAATTTTATCCAAACTGAAATCTCATTCACAACACGACCACCCTTTTCTTCTGCTGAGGCCAGCGGCAACACAGTAAATACAGCTCGATGTAAATTAGGCACTACTTCCTGTTTTTCTACCAGAAATTGCTACTTTTGGTTAAAACAGGTGACAATACACCCACTGCCAAGACAGTTTTTTTTTCTAAGTCCAAAACAACATTTTTGTTTCATATCTTCACACTTACTAAACCTGATCAGTGATTCATTTGCCATTAAAAAAATAAAAACCAAGCCAGTTCTCAGAACTCATACAAAAAGATGTCCTTAAATTTTTTTAATCTCCTGCAATTTACCAAGTACTTTGGCATTTATTGTATATATTATAGTGGATTGCTCAACATGGAAAATCAGTTGCTTCGGGCATACACGTTAACAATCATAATATGTCACAAATATATACACAGATGTTCACTCTCTCACCATTAGAAATGCATCTGAAACAACGTGATTGCGACCTTCAGCAGCATCCAGAGAGAAAACACATACACACAGCTGCAGGAGAGATGACTTAGTTTATTTTGAAATGTGTTAAAGGAGTTGAAAAGTAAAATAATTCTCTTTAGATGGATGAGAGATGGAAGCTAAAATACAATATTTAAGGGCAATTAACATGTACTATATATTTCTGTGGGGATGTAAAATAGTGATTCAGAACATCTGTAAATTCTTTAGAAACTTGTTTAAATGACAACTCCAAATTTAGCGGTGTTGCAAAAATTCCCAAAACATAAAAAACACACAGACAAGCAGCTCAAGTATTAACATGGTACCATAATGCATATGTTTCCTCTTTTTACACGTGAACCCTTGTGTAATATATTTCTCTGCGGTGTGTGAAACTTACCTTGGAGGATTCCTGCATGTTTTATCATCACACCATCTTCACGTTGAATCTTTAAACGCCACGCAGTCTGCCTCGTGGGTCTCAGTCTGGTTCATATGGCCTGGAGCTCAAATGCATCTCATCATATATAAAGGTTTCATTCTGAATGTTGAGCTGTCGACGTGACACACACAGTGTCGGGGTGTGCTGTGAGAAAAAGGTCACACATCACATCCCACACTCTCAGGCCAGGAGATGGATAATACTGAGTTTTCTGACAATCCTGGGTTTTGCATGTGAGAACCGTATCATTTAAAATAATGATAATCTTATTCAGGGAGGTGAGTCACCAAGAGTTTCTGCTCTGCTCATCAGCTGCTGCAGAAAAACTCCTCACTGGCACCTTTAAGCCACCGTCATTGATCCTTAAAACCTAAATCCTTCATTAAACTAGCTAGCAGATAGCTAAAAATATCACTGTAAAGGAGGAATAATCCTTGAATTATTGTTAAATAATTCAATAATTCAAAAATCTCAAATTTGGTCAATTTTCAGACTTTACTTAGAATGATACCTGTCAGATAATATGATGCTGATTTTAATCCTGGGCCCTGTTTTCTACACCTCGTCAAAACACCTCTGGGGCCCCTGCAGGTCCTTGAACCACATTTTGAGCGGCAAAGAGACAGCTCTGTTCCCACCGAAACTCACCATCAGTATGTCAAGACCTGTGCAGCGCACGGCGTCCGAGACAAAGGAGGAGATGTGCTCAGAGATCTGGGCTCAGTGTGCTGCTGTCAGGTCGGATGGAGATTAGATGTGAATCAGGAACACGAGCAGGATTTTTTTTTTTTTTTTTTTTTTCTGGATCAGCTTCAGTTTCATCCGCCATATTTATCCTTCAAGAAACACATGAATGAGTGTTCTCCCTCAGAGCTGCTGCGGCTTGATGTCATATCACAGAGCAGTTAATAAAACACTAGGCTGTATACAAGAGGGAGCAGGGAGCTGAGCTCAGGTCACTACGTTTGAGGCTCAGCTGTATTTAAATTTGGTCAAATTAATTGGCGAAATTAAAAAAAAAACTCTTATCTAATATATACACACACACACACTTACATGTAAAGCGATAATTTGATGATGAGGTCGAACTTTTCTCTTCTCCATTCTAAAATCAGCTGCTACTAAACCACAGCATTATGAGACAGCATGAGAACACATTTACAGGTGTTTTCTTTCTTTCTTTTCTTTTCTTTTCTTTCTTTTTTTTTTTTTTTTTGATTTGCCGCATTTTGAAATCACGGAGAAAAAAAAATGAGTCGTCGTGAAAATCGAATCTTTCATACTTCAAAATTTCACGTTCATTCCATTTATCCGGCACATACATATCATTTTGCTAAACCAATTGCAGGTGTCAGTGGTTAAAATAAGCGCTGATATTCTGAAACTGTTCTGACAGGAAACACTAAAACGTGGCATTTTAAACTAACCGATGAAATCGACGCCGACACCTTCTCCTAGTTTGGGCTCTCTGGTTCCGAGGAGGGGTTCGGTGTGTTCTTGTGTTCCCCCCCTGTGTTGTGTCTGCACCGGGCTGTGTGACAGAGCTCTTCCTCTGCCTCCGGCCTGCAGGTAGCGTCTGCTCCTCCGCTGCGCTCCTAATATGATTCAATGTTCCCGGCGCTGCAGCTGCTAATTCAATTTCTCCATGCTGTCAACACATCTGCAGAAAACACACAAAAGATTATTTTGATGGTTTTAAAAAAAACGTGTCCCAACGAACATAAAGCAGTAATAAAATATTGTCAGCTGGATGGTATTAAAACGCCGGCGCTGTAATGAGTTGTTATTAAGACTGAGCTGGGAGCGGCTCCTGCACGCAGCGCTGCTGAGGTGATGCTCTGTCATCTGTCCTGCACCGTCAAACTGCGCGACCACTTCTTCACTTTAATGCAGAAGTCTGGCGCGTTCACGTTAAACTCACAGAGAAGGGCCGATTAAAAGGAGGGCTGATAACTATTCGATCAAACCGAACACACATCTTTTCAAATTAAAAGTATTTTTTACGAATCAATATTAAAAAATAAAAAAGCAACAACAAGAAAAACGTTTAAATAAATACACGTTCAGAGAGGTGGATGAATACCGAAATAAAACAACAAGCTGATATCAAAGACAGGTGTGTGTGCAGCTGTTTGTTTTTACGGAACTTATTTACAGTGTTTCACATGAATAAAAGCCGCTTTCTGACAGCTGCGTGATACAGAGTTTTACATTATTATCTATTGAAAATGTGATGCAGCAACACAAACAGACACCAAAACAACTAATCCAATATCTCTGGCGGTGGTTTAGAAAAGGCGGGCACGGACCGGACATGTCGGTGTCTTCCTGCTCAAAGGCACAACGAGAAAAGTCACCTTCAGGCAGCCAGCACCCGAAACGGGGAGGCTCCCTGCACTCAGGGCTGAGACGGTGACGGTGATGTCACTGTGGTGTATTTGGGAGCACGCGTCACATCAGTGATGCCTGTTATCACTGAATAGCTGAGCACATGCGCTCATTCGTGCTGATGGCGCTGCTCGCCACTGACACCCAGGGACACCCGGTAACCTCTGGCACAGCCCCGCCGTGATCAGACCCCGGTGCCGGATCCCTCCGGTGTAAAGAGACCAGTAAAACTTTCTACGAGGCTCCGTGAGACCATCACTGATCACTCTGCTCTGTGTGTGTGTGTGTGTGTGTGTGTGTGTGTGGCTGCTGTAGCGCCGTGGATGTGACAGCTCTGTCGCTCTCCTCTGACTCCCCTGGGTCACTATAGCGCCCCCACCTGGCGGTCTACCTGTCAGTCAGGCGCACCCACACAGGACTGGCTGAGCAGTTTCAGATCCGTGACTGGGTGAATGTGAAACAGGCTGCAGGGGCTGACAGCTTACTGGATCTGAGTGGTTGTAGTTTATGACTGAGTTTGTCATGAAGCCATGTCCAGCGTGCATGTTCCTCTGGGTTTGTTTTAAATGAGAGCTGCGGTGCACCAGGTATTATTCTGCTCCCGAGAAGCATCTTATTTGTTCCAAATAATATGATCTGCACGGGCCAGTGTGTGTGTGTGCGCGTGTGTGTTGGGAGGGACTGAGGAAACATTTGCATTTCCTACAAGTGAGAAGTGATATGTTTCATTTAGCAGAGTGGACTGTAGAGGAAGTGGAGGAGATGAAGCGGAGGAGGAGGAGGAGGAGGAGGAGGAGGACATGCTGGTAGCTGCATGAGGAGGAGAAGGGAGGAGAAGGAAAAGAAAAAAGGAGGAGGAGAAGAGGAGGTGGAGGAGAAGAGAAGGAGGAGGAGGAGGAGGAGGAGAGGGCCGCTGGTCGCCGGGTTTCCATGTGACAAGGGGAAATATGAGGGACTTTGACAGGTCTTAAACGGTCTGGCGCCAAGGCCTCAGTCTAGCCGCTAAATATAGCCGGAGAGATGATGCAGGGAGATTGGAGGAGAAGATGGAGAGATAAAAGGAAGAAAGGAACAATGTCGAAGGGAGGAAGAAAATAACAATACTCGATTATAGACGAATATGGCGCAAAACTGTCCTGTTATGTTGTAATTAGAGCGTCTTCTGTCCGGATCGCTGACGCAGGGCCAGCGCGCCCGGACGGAAGACGCTCTTGCGCACGTTTTCACATCTGCAGCTGTATTATATTGTATTGAGCGGACGGATCAAGGACACAGAAGAAAGCTTTAGTCAACTTCCTGTAAGGGAAGCGTCATGCAAGCAGTTAATTCACTTTAAATGCAAAGCCAGCTCAGAGGGTGACCGACAACTCCTGCGTCAAATATCTCAAGCTGAGCCTCTGACCTCTCCTGTTTGGACACATTTGTGGAGAAAACATATTGACAATTTTGTCAATATTATAAAAGAGCTAAACTGCGGTGCACCGGGGAGAAAATAGGTAACTGAATACGTTCTTTATAAATGTTCCCAAACTTTATCTTGTGGTGTGTTACACCCTCCATAGGGCGGCCACCCCTCACACCTAGGACACACACATTCCAAAAAACAAGTCGAAGCGGCAAATGTACTGTCTGCTTTCGTTAATCTCCAGCACAGAGAATATGTTAATCTACAGCACGGTGCCCCTGCTCTGTGGACACACCATCAGCTCGGAGCAGTCCTCCCTCGACTTAATGACTTTTAAATCGCGCGTAATGGAGGTTTCTGTACGGCACAGAACAAATAAATGGTGACTAATTTGCACAAGCATTGTTGATACAATTATCCAGTTGAGTATTCCGGCAGAAAAACCGTTATCCACCTCCATATGTTGCTAATCTTTTTTTCCTTCTTTCCCTTCTCCCCACTAAAGCTCCTCATGCAGCTCTAAAGGTCTGACTAACCGCCGCCGCTCCCACGGCGCTCCTACATCTCTGTCATTTCATAAATCTGAAGGTGCAGCATTCCAAACAAGTCAGCGGTCCGTCCAAATTACAGCAGATACCCGTCACACTGTGACTCCGGAGAGAACTGTGAGGCATGTGCAGGACAGTCCTGGTGATTTTACGCTTCCCATGTGAAGCTGATGCTCGCTGGCATTTATTTCCAACACCTTTTCTGACTGAAAAAAAAACAAAAACTTTTTCTTTCTTTTTTTTTTTTTTTTTTTTGTCTCACATTGTCGCTGGCTGCTGTTGGGGCCCCGCTGTGAAACAATTCACGCTCCGGGGGGACTTGTGTGTCCAGCAGAATGTGCTTCCAGGGCTCGCTTCATTCAGGTGCGGTGCGCTCTGGCGCGCTTGCAGCTCCGTGTCAGGCCCCGCTCGCTCCTGGCGCACGGTGACTTCAATCTGATGGAAGCCGAGCAACAAGTGTGTAGCACGGCGGAGGTGTGCAAACATTTCATGCTCCTGAATCACATAACATGCTCTGTCTGACGTGCAGGTGCCGGCTGCTGAACTTTCTGCAGAGGGCTTTAAGGAAAATAAAACAATTTCGTTTTTTTTTCATCGGCGTGGTTTCCTGTAGCGGCTGATTGGGAGCTGACTGAAGTGAATTTAATGCACGTTTACTGAGGGTTGGTAAATATTATTCATGACATTTTTATGGCCAGTAAGAGTTTTGTAAGCCTGTCAGCGGAAGCCACAGGGACGCGGCTGTGTTCCAGGGGTTAATAGGAAATGCGCAGTTGTGTCTGACGGTCTCATTCACAGGGATTATCACTTTTTGTTTCAGTTTTTGTCATAGTGGCGGTTGTGGCCCACATCACTGTCCTTCCTTCCTGCCCCGGAGAGAGCAGCTGTTTATCCAAAAAAGAAAGAAAGAATGAAAGAAAGAAAAAAAAATTCACATCTGACACCAAGTCATGACCGAGGCAGAGCCGTGGAGCGGAGGCGCAGATGAGGCTGCCGGAGGGGGCCTGAGGGGTCGCACATGCACGACTTCAGGGTAAATATAAAGAGACAAGAGATTGTTCTTATTGTGGCGCATCAGCCGACTGGCGCCGAGCAGCTCTTTAACAAACTGAGTCCCAGTTCATCAGGAGCTGCGGCACTGGGTTTTTTTTTTTTGTTTTTTTTTTCCTTCTAAAGGAGCTCAGCAGAGCGGAGTGCGGGGCGGCTGGTGGGGGGCCCCCGTGGCTCCCGGAGCTCCGCACTGTCCCTGCTTTGACAAAATACAACCTGTCGGAGATTACGCGCCACCACGGCCTGCCCTCAGCCCCGAGACTCGGGCTCTAAATCATCTCATCGCCGCGGCTGTTTGATGTGGAAACACAAACGCTTCTCTGCACACAATCAGCGCGGACGCGAAGCAGCGGGGAGAGCACAACAATCACACAATCCACACTCACAATCTACACGCCTGCGTCCCCCGACAACTTACTTCATGTGCAACTTCACCCAAACAAGGAAGAGTTTGTACCGAAGTGATCACTCACCGCTGTCCTCCTCCCTTTTTCTTTTTAGAAAAATTCATTCATCACCATTCATCTGGTTTCCTCTTTTTTTTTTTCTTTTTTTTTTTCTCTCTCCCTCCGCGCAGCATCTGGGTTTGTCTTTTCCAGCCTTGTCTCTTTATTACGCTGCCGCCGCTGCCGCCGCCGCCGCCGCGCCGCCTCCCCCGTAAGCTCGGTCAGGAGAAGACGAACAGATAAACCGGCTCTCTCGCCCGGGGAAGCCGGGGCTGTATGAGGCTGAAGTCAGTGTACACACAGCTTACATAGCCGGGGCTAGTGTGAGGCAAATCCAGCCTAAGCGTCAAAACAGCCGATAACATGGAATAATGACAAGTCTGTTATTATAGAGAGCGACCGAGAGAGCAGCAGCTCTTTGAAATAAAATCTCTCCGGAATGCAGAGCGTGAGCTGCGAGCCGTGGCTTTACTGTTGGGAGTTGTTCTGAAAGGCAGTGCTAAACGTGGACAACTGGAGCCGTTCCTCCGTATTAAGGTGAGAATTAAGACAGTGAGCCTGTGGACAGGTCGGCTTCTCCGGAGGCGACATTGTAAAAAAAACGCAAGCCGAGAGAGGTGATGCCTCCACCGGCCAACAACTGAGGGCTGACCCGGTGTTTGGCTTGGAAATGGGGGTGGGATTTCCCGATCTTTCCTGTCATTGGTTAATATTTTATTCTGTTGACATGTTTTCTTACTGCTAATGCTTCCGACACCTTCTTGTCCCCCCCACCTCACCCCTCCCTCCTCTTCCAGAGTCTGGCCGGAGCTGTCAGAACCACGCCTATAGGGGCCCACAATTGGTCCAGAAAGCGTAAAATCAGCAATCAAAGGGGCTTGGTTCATTAGTGTTGGGGATGGAGGCAGGAAGGACATGTGAGATAGTCACAGATCTGCAGTGAACGGGGCCACATCTCTCCAGTCAGTGTGGGATGACTGAAGCAGAGGAACTGCTTCTTTCTGTGAGAGGTACTCAGCGCAGCCGGGCTCTGCCTTCACAGCGCCGCTTCCACTGAAGGACTCGGCGGAGGAACCGCAGGAAAACCCACCAGCAGCAACTCTGGGCTATTTTCTTCACCCTGATAACGCGCTGCCGTGTGCCAGGGCGCCGTGCTCTCCTGCGCCGCTTTACACAAATTAACTGCTCGCGAAGCGCGGACCTACACTGGCTCTAGTTTGGGGGGAAATACCACTAAAAACATCCATTATTTCACTTCGGTTTTTGTGGATGCACCGATGAGAGATCCAGTTTTTACAGGGACTGCAATGGCTTATCACCCTTTCCACGCACACCGGCCGACCGACTTCCCAATGTCCGCCTTTCTAGCGGCCGCGCAGCCTTCCTTCTTCCCGGCGCTCAGCCTGCCTCCCGGGGCGCTCACTAAGCCTATTGCGGACCACGGCCTGGCCGGGGCGGCAGAGGCTGGGCTCCACCCGGCCCTCAGCCACCATCAGGCGGCTCATCTCCGCAGCATGAAGAGCCTGGAGCCCGAGGAGGAAGTCGACGACGACCCCAAAGTTACACTGGAAGCCAAGGATCTTTGGGACCAGTTTCATAAACTCGGGACTGAGATGGTTATTACCAAGTCTGGAAGGTAAGAGTGCCTCAGAACTACAGCCATCCTCCTCATGGGCTCGTCAACAACATTTTTTTTTTTTTTTTTTTTACTTTTTATTTTTTTAAAAAGCAGTTTGTGTGTGCAGAGCCACGCTGAGAGAGAATAAAGCTGTTTATTGACGTTATCACAGGGCAGTCTGCTCCTCAGGCCTTTACTACTCCGTGTTTATTTCCCCGCCGGCTGTCAGCCTCTCCCGTAATTCATACGAATAAGAAGGAAAACTACGCAATGTTTACTACGAAATTTACACCAAATATTTCAACTTTATTTATTTTTTTATTTTTTTTACACGTGGAGTTAAAATGGCTGAAATAACTGAATCAAAGAGGAATTTATTTTTTTTGGGGGGGGGGTATTTTTTGATTTTATTTTTTTTTTCCCTCACCAGACTGATGAAAGCAGAGCTACATATGTTGTGTGTGTGTGTGTGTGTGTGTGTGTGTGTGTGTGTGTGTGTGTGTGTGTGTGTGTGTGTGTGTGTGTGTGGAACCTGTGGCCTGAGCTTTACTCACGGTTATCTCTCAAACTGCAGCTCCTGGCTTTTTTTTATATATAAACAGGCTGTCACTTCAAAAAAAAGCAGAGACGTGAAGTGGTGTGCTCATAAATATACTGCTCAGCTTTGTAGTGTAAGGCTTGGACAACACACACACAACACACACACATACACACACACACACACTATGTTCGTGCTATGCTGCTGCGTGTAATATCAGACAATTACAATATTTCCTCTTGTCACGGCGGTGTGTTTTCTCCCCCCCTCCTCTTCCGCGGCCCTTGTGTCAGGCCGGTCCGGTGATCATGTGAAGTCGTGTGTTTTTGGTCGAATCTCGGGCGTGCTGACTTCCCCTGCGTGTTTTTTCTCTCTCCACAGGAGGATGTTCCCTCCGTTCAAAGTGCGAATAAACGGGCTCGATAAAAAAGCCAAGTACATCCTGCTGATGGACATCGTGGCGGCGGACGACTGCCGCTACAAGTTCCACAACTCCCGCTGGATGGTGGCGGGCAAGGCCGACCCGGAGATGCCCAAGAGGATGTATATCCACCCGGACAGCCCGGCCACCGGCGAGCAGTGGATGGCCAAGCCTGTTGCTTTCCATAAACTCAAGCTGACCAACAACATCTCGGACAAGCACGGATTTGTAAGTACAGACAGGTTTCTTCCTCTCGCCTGAGCAGAGACAGTTACATTTATATAGCTATGTATTTGTATTTACATGCTGTAGGTTGTGAGGTGTTCGCTGCTGGAGCAGACGGGCCAGGGTGTTTTTTGTTTTGTTTTTTTTTAGAAATCACATCAAATTTTTATGAAGCCCATGAGAAAAGTGGGTCGTTGTAGCAGCAAAGATAATAACAGGAAACAGCCAGGAGAAGAGGGGGGGGAAAAACGGAAAATAAATAAAAACAGAGTCCAAAGCGTGGGCACAATACAGAGAGGCTGCAGAGCTGGAAGCTCTCTGAAATATAGAACATGTGCGCTCCGGACGACTACACGGACGGTGCTGGACGTGCTGCTGACACTTTGTCCCCACTTGACGTCCCTCTGCCGCTGACTCACACAGCCTGTTCCCCCCTCAAGCTCTCCTAAATCCGCATGTGTACATCCGAGCACAGGCCCAGCTCCGTCCCTGCACACCGCACTGATCCTCTCTTTCTAAGCCAAGTTTTTGGGAATTAAAAAAAAGAAAGAAAGAAAGAACATATCTGAGCTGGGTGTTTGCAAGGTGGAGGGATTAAGTGTATCATCAAATCGGGTCAGAGAGAAATGACGTGAATTGAGTTCACTGACGTGTCTGATAACCCCCCCAGCCTGTAACCTAATAGTATAGTGTAGTATAGTACAGTATAGTATTGTATTGTATCGTAGTGTATTGTAATATATAGTATGGTATAGTAGAGTATAGTATAGTATTGTATCATATCGTATTGTATTGTATTGTATTGTATTGTATTGTAATATATAGTATAGTATAGTAGAGTATAGTATAGTATTGTATCATATCGTATTGTATTGTATTGTATTGTAATATATAGTATAGTATAGTAGAGTATAGTATAGTATTGTATCATATCGTATTGTATTGTATTGTATTGTAATATATAGTATAGTATAGTAGAGTATAGTATAGTATTGTATCATATCGTATTGTATTGTATTGTATTGTAATATATAGTATAGTATAGTAGAGTATAGTATAGTATTGTATCATATCGTATTGTATTGTATTGTATTGTAATATATAGTATAGTATAGTAGAGTATAGTATAGTATTGTATCATATCGTATTGTATTGTATTGTATTGTAATATATAGTATAGTATAGTAGAGTATAGTATAGTATTGTATCATATCGTATTGTATTGTATTGTATTGTAATATATAGTATAGTATAGTAGAGTATAGTATAGTATTGTATCATATCGTATTGTATTGTATTGTATTGTAATATATAGTATAGTATAGTAGAGTATAGTATAGTATTGTATCATATCGTATTGTATTGTATTGTATTGTAATATA
>JARJLU010019540.1:0-22590 GCA_030272975.1 Sparidentex hasta | reverse complement strand
AAAGAAAGAAAGAAAGAACATATCTGAGCTGGGTGTTTGCAAGGTGGAGGGATTAAGTGTATCATCAAATCGGGTCAGAGAGAAATGACGTGAATTGAGTTCACTGACGTGTCTGATAACCCCCCCAGCCTGTAACCTAATAGTATAGTGTAGTATAGTACAGTATAGTATTGTATTGTATCGTAGTGTATTGTAATATATAGTATGGTATAGTAGAGTATAGTATAGTATTGTATCATATCGTATTGTATTGTATTGTATTGTAATATATAGTATAGTATAGTAGGGGTTTGTATTAAGTCTGTACTGTTGTGTATAGTCTGGCTGGTGCTGCGGTGTCTGCATATCTCTCCTACACTATTTTCCCCATTAACAGAAACCCATAGATTTCATATTATTTCACTGGTGCAACAATATGCTCCGAGTTTAAAAAGAATCGGAGCAAATGATGAATGTGTGATACAGTCCGTGTGGCTGGCAGGCAGAGCGCCTCCGACTGGAAACAAATTCAACATTTACATGTCAGTCTAAATTTGCAATCGGTTACAGGCAGGATTTCTGTCCGTGCGCAGGCGCTCTCTGCCCGCGTCGTGAGGGGGAAATATCATTTTTTTGCTCGTATCTGGAATTAATTTCTGCATCCGGCCCTCACGGAGTGCAACCCGATCTGGCGTCGCGCGTTTTCTGTGTTTTCAAATTGTAGATGATGAGTATATTTTATTTTGAAAGTGCCAGCGCGTTTAACTGCGCTGCTCTGATTGTTGAGACGGATAATTCCAGGTTCGCGTCTTGTCGTGCGTCTGTACTTGGTGGCACATTAAAATTAAAAAAAAAATAAAAACGGAATGAAAGAGTCGGTGTGTGCAGCTCTCCTCCCGACACAAGCTCAATCAAATCACTTTTGTGTGTGTGTGTGTGTGTGTGTGTGTGTGTGTGTGTGTGTGTGTGTGTGTGTGTGTGTGTGTGTGTGTTGCTGCGCCTGTGAGCCCTCATGACAACATGTGTGGCCTGGTCAGGGGTTTTTTTTTTTCCCTTTTGGCCCGCACTAATTACAGACGAGTCTGCTCACACAGTAATTATAACAGCATCGACAACAATGCGCCGGATGATCCGCGTCAACATCTCCTGTCTGCTGTCGAGCTGTAACAGCGACCGACCCTATACTGCGATATTCACTGCGAAGCTGTGTGTGTTTGTGTGTGTTGGTCCAGACAATCCTGAACTCCATGCACAAGTACCAGCCCCGGTTCCACATAGTGCGGGCCAACGACATCCTGAAGCTCCCCTACAGCACCTTCAGGACGTACGTCTTCCCGGAGACCGAGTTCGTGGCTGTGACGGCGTACCAGAACGACAAGGTGAGTCACGGTTCACACTCCAGCCGACTGCTCTAAATATGGATGCTATACTTTTGCATAATAAATGTCCTACATGCGCCCCCCTCCCCCCGCCACCAACCCCCGAAGACTTAATCTGATTTTGTAGGTCGCCTAATTTCCCTGCAGAGGACTCCTGTGTCCCTCTTGATTTTTTAATTTTTTTCAAATTGCTGTTTAGCCTGAACTTGTGGCCGTAGCACAACACGTTCACCATGATATTCAAATTCGCAGCTAGTGTTGTGTGTTATCTTGCAATTCATGCGCTATTACCTTGACCAGAAGTGAATAAATTAGGCGTATAAATGCGGAGAGTGTGTTGTGCCTCGCTGTCATGCGGCATTAAAAAAAAAACTGCCAGCCGTGTCCTCTCTATTCATTTAGTGTTTATCCTCGCAAAAAAATGGCGACAATATAAAAATCCAGCATATCAGAATAGAGGTTTTGCATGTGTGTGTATTTGATGGCATTATTATGAGCGCCAGTCGCGGCCTCTTTATCCTCCTCTATGAAGATAATTGGAGCTTGTGTCCAGGGGGCTCTGGCTGAAGTGTGTGTGTGTGTGTGTGTGTGTGTGTGTGTGTGTGTGTGTGTGTGTGTGTGTGTGTGTGTGGGAGGACGGGGGTCTTGTTGTAAAAGTTTATGGCAAAGAGTCACCATCGATTAGAGGGCATTTAAAAGGCTGGTCACCCTGCAGCCGCGCCGGACAGATGATGCGAGACTCTCTCTCTCTCTCTCTCTGCTCAAATAACAAACCGCCCGGAGCGTCCTGTTCGAGGGCCACAGAGGGCCTCCAGGAGCCCAGAGCCTCCTGCATGCGGCGCTTGGACGGCTGCGTGGCCGTGCGTGGAGCCACACCGACCCTCTTCCACATCAGGACACATCGCGAGGCAGCAGTGATCCAAACCGCATTATTAATTATTGATGTGATAGTCATCTGTTCCAGTATTGCTCCCTCTGCCTTTTTATTTTTTTTTCTGGGGGGACGGAGGCTCGTGTGGCCCCATTGAGGAATATTTCGTGGCAGAATTCCTCTCCAGGGGCCTATGAGAATAACGCTCCGTCATTACGCTTTTATTAATAATGCAAATCCGAGGCCCACCGTGGCTCCGGTCCAATCCACTGTTTTTGTTTTTTTTTGCGTGTGTTAATCCAAACACGTTGCTGTCCCAGATATTGGCTGGTGGAGGCAGCGGGCTCCAAGATAGTGGACGTCACGAGTTAATTGTGTTTCCACTCCTCCGACATTCATCATAATTTGTGTTTTTGACAGATAACGCAGCTAAAGATCGACAACAACCCATTTGCCAAAGGATTCCGGGACACGGGGAACGGAAGGAGAGAGAAAAGGTATCAACACCTGCAGTAATGACTCTGTTTGTGTGTGTGTGTGTGTGTGTGTGTGTGTGTGTATGTGCTGGTCCTCCGGCATTTTCTATTGCGAGGTCTTGATATCTCAAGGATATCTCAAATCACCATCTATTATTATTATTATTATTATTATTATTATTATTATTATTATTATTATTATTATCGTATTTATTCTCATCAATAATAATAACATTATTATTATCATTATTATTAACATTGTTGTTGTTGTTGTTATTGACAGGAAACAGCTGACTATGCCGTCGCTGCGGATGTATGAGGACCAGTGCAAGGCGGATCGGGAAGGTGCGGACTCGGACGCCTCCTCCAGTGATCCTCCGATCGGCAGGGACGCCGCCCACTCCCCGCTGGGAGCCGGTTCCAGTCCGTTGAGGTTCAGCAGGCCCAGTCGAGGTGAGAAACAAAATTGTTTATTTTATTTTGGGGCCAGCGAGGGCGCCAGCATGAGTTTCAACGATGGCGATAAAAACCATTAGCAGTGGTTGTAATCAATTATACAGCCTTGAACTTTAGAATGGAAATGTATCTTAAAGGGGCAATTTGTGATTTTGGAGGAGAAATTTGAACTCAGAATTTTTTTTACAGTATTAATGAGGTTATAATAAACTTGAGAAATATTTATTTATTGCAGAATTGAATAGAGAACCTGTTGTCAGAGGAAAATAAGGTCCCCGAACACTGTTTGAAGCTAGAAAGGTGGCAGGGTCCGCCACATTCAAACAAAGTATAACAGTATAAATTGTGTCATCCTTCAAGGTCAGTTTGTTTATTCAGTTTATTCATTCAGGAGAAAAAAGAGAGTTTGCAAATAAAAATCTTTTTCTTCTGAAATAAAGTTCTTCCCAAAAACTACACATTGCACCTTTAATTTATTTAAATTGTCCAAATATGGTGTAATTTGGTGGAAGAAAATAACCGACAAGGTGAGGAAAATATCACTGTCATGCAGGAATAGATTTTATAATTCCTATTTCCCGTTGTTACGCTGGCCTGTGTGGTAATTTAAAATTAATTATATATAATGTGCAGGATTCAATTAAATTCTATACAGAACAATTAACTGTTTATGTAAACAGCAAAATCAGCCTGCAGTGACTTGATGACTGCAGTGAACTATTTTACTGCCCTTTAAATTGAAATGTTCTCACTGACCATATACAGTGTGTGAAACTCTTATTGATGTTATTGAGCTCCATTTAATTCTACAGAAAATTAACGTCCCTTAATTTCTCAAGTTGAGTGTAAGCCTCAACTGGCCCTTTTTTTAATTTCAACATGTGGACTTCTCTAATGTCTGCATTTTCAAAAGGTTTACACAGTTGTACAAATAAAACAGTTATTAAATAAGGTTATTATTTACAGTGTAAATCTATATTTAAAATGTAGGCCATGTGTTAATTTCTTAATGAGTAAACATATGGTGGGAAATGTGCAGGGTGGATTTTGAGAGTTTGGGGCTCCCACCAGGCTTGTGTTGCCATTCTAGTGTGTGTGTGTGTGTGTGTGTGTGTGTGTGTGTGTGTGTGTGTGTGTGTGTGCGTGCGTGCGTGCGTGCGTGCGTGTGTGTGTGTGTGTGTGTGTGTGTGTGTGTGTGCTGGAGATGCGGAGGCTCGGAGGACAGTTACACTTACGCCACTTCTCCCCTGTTTGAATTGTATTTTTTTAGATGACAAAACATGCACTGACAGCGAGCAGGAGCTGGAGCATCACGACGAGCTCTGTGCCGGCTCCAACAGCCCGGGACCTGAACCCGAGTCCCCCTACAGCTCCAGGTGTGAGGAGCGCGTGAGGGACAGGCCTAGCACAGAAAAGAAGGACGACTCCATATTCAGTATAAGGAACCTTGAGAAGGACAAAGCGGAGAGCAGGCACAGGAAGGACACCATGGACGTGTTGACAAAGGACTCAGAGGCTGGAGGCATCAGTGCCACTAAGGAAGCCTTCTCCCCTCTCATGGTCCAGACCGAGAGCCCCTCGCACTTCAGCCCGGGCCACTTACAAAGCCTGGCTCTGTCTGGCCTGCACAGTCAGCAGTTCTTTAACCCTCTGAACACCGGATCGCCGTTGTTGTTTCACCCCGGGCAGTTTGCCATGGCCCCCGGAGCCTTTTCTGCTATGGGCATGGGGCATCTATTGGCCTCTGTATCCGGAGCAAGTGGTTTGGAAAACGGCAGCCTCTCCGCCCAGGGCTCAGGAGGAACCCCCAGCCCATTCCCCTTCCATCTGTCCCAGCACATGCTCGCCTCTCAGGTAAGGAAGGTCATCCGGTCAGAGAATGACATAGTGCGCCTGCACACCTGTAGCAGCGAGCTGACGTCAGCAGGACAGGAAGGTTGGAGCTTCTGGTTGAGAGCGTAGACGGGATTAGGTGTCAAGTTTTCCCTTCTTGGGGACATAAGTCCAGCCGGAGCTCCATTTTATTCACAGCTGATCAGAATTCAATAAATGGAGATTTAATGATAAATACATTCAGTTCAGTTCGTAAACATGTTTTCAGGCTTCTGTGGAGTAAAATGTGACAGAATTGTACACAAAGAAATAGTGTGTTGTTTGCATCAATACCTATTTTAAATAACTTAACAAACCAGATCATTTGGTTACTGTTTGTGTGTTAAAAAATATATCACTAATTTACCCACTTGATTGGAAATTGTGACATGTGCAGCGTTGACTTAAAGTCTTTTCCTCTTTGTATTCCAGGGCATCCCCATGCCTTCCTTTGGAGGTCTGTTCCCGTACCCCTACACCTACATGGCGGCAGCTGCAGCGGCAGCCTCGGCCTCAGCCCTCCCCGCCACCAGCACCTCCAGCCCACTCTCCAGGAACCCGTTCCTGAGCTCATCCCGGCCCCGGCTCCGCTTCAACCCCTATCAGCTCCCAGTGTCGCTGCCTCAGAGCTCCAGCCTGCTCACCACCAGCCTGCAGGGCGGCCTCAACCCGGGCTCTGAATCCTCCAAACCGGGCAGCAGGGAGACCAGCCCAGCCCCGGAGCATCACAGCAACCACAAGACGGGAGGGTCGAGCAGGAGGACCGCGTCTCCCAAAACCTCTGTGAAGGACTCAGTGAATGAGCTGCAGAGCATCCAGAGACTGGTGAGCGGCCTGGAGGGCCAGAGGGAGCCCTCCCCGACTGCAGACTCTCCTAAGTGATGAGGACTCTGTTTGGGATCAAGACTTAACCGGAGGACTATACGTGCATATGTCCTGTACAGCACATTACAGAGACTGGGATGAGGGTTTGACCGATATGGGTAGGTGAAGGCCGATAACTGGTGTTTTTGGAACAAAGCTGCGGATAGTCCACAGAATTAAATTGACTCTTCTTTAAGCCCTGAAGGTTTCCTCCAGAGCTCACCTGTTAGGGAGGGTGGGAGGCCATTATTTTCAACCATCATCGGACAACAAAAGTGTCCCCTCAGTTCCTCAGTGTTGAAGCGTGAGCAGCTCGTGAGGGCAGAGCTGCTGGGAAACATTCCTACATTAATGAAATTTAAAAAAAAAAAAAAATCCAAAATGACATTGAAGTAAAATTTCAAGGAGAACACACACATTTTAGACAAAGAAGCACCAAAATAATTATGAAATATTTACAGGAGATAAAAACAAAACAAAAGACGTGACCACTTGAATATTATCAATCGAATTTAAGCATATCCATTACAGCAGAGGTGGAGTGCACAAGGCCAGTATCGGCTCCATATATCGGTCTAACCTGCCTGAGGGGCCTGCAGCTCCGCAGACCGAGCGGTGCACAGTGGAGTGAGTGCGTGTGTGTGTGTGTGTGTGTATGTGTGTGTGTGTGTGTGTGTGTGTGTGTGTGTGCGTGTGTCTGTGTTGGGTTTGGTTAACTTGAAGCGTTTGAGCACCCGGACCCGAGCCGGGCCCCGAACAGAACAGGAGCCTCATCACGATGACAGGCAGGTCTCAAGCTGCGTCCAAAAAACTTTGTTTATTCCAGGCCTGATTATTTCACAAAGGCATGGCAGGGGAGAGGCAGACAGGAAGAACCGCTTATCATTTCATGCCAGAAAAAAAAAAAAAAGTTTCTGAACTATTTATGTAATTAAAGATAAAACAAATTCTGTAAATAAAGCTAAGATCCAAGAATATGCAATTGGTATTAATTTATTCAAGGCTGTATATTAGCGTGTATATATTTCGAATTTAACTCGTTGCTTTTTTTTTCTCCCCCCTCCTCCTCCTCCTCTTCTTCTCCCCCAGTTTTACATGAACATATACTGTAAATGAAAGCTATTTAGCGCTTGTTGGTTTGAAAAACTGTGTATGAAGCATTGCTGATTTTTTTGAGGACGTGTGTGCCATGTTTTAGTCTGCATCCACCGAAAATGACAGAGGAACAGAAGAGAAAGACAGACAGAGAGAGAGAGAGAGAGAGAGAGAGAGAGTTCCACATGGATTCAAAAACACCTCAGGTTATTTCACTCCAGCCAGGAGACATTCAAAGCAATTCCTCCTATGGGCGCATCATTCATATCTATTCATAAATATATTTAAAGATGAAAGTATCTTGTTTATGCTGGTTGTCCGGGTTTTTTTGTTTTTGTTTTGTTTTTGTTTTCGTTTTTTTTTTTGATTGTCTCACAATTTCAATAAAAAAATCGTTGTGCTGAAATCTCGCAAGCGTATTATTATTATTATTATTATTATTATTATTATTATTATTATTACCATAGTTATAATTATCATTATCATAATAACAATTATTATTAATAATATTCAATATTTTTCATTGTTGTTGGAATCATCTTCTGAGAGCAACACAGCTGTAGAAGTGTGTAAAGCATTTGTAATGAAGTCATCTATGGTTTTGCACACTGCTGTTATGCGCGCACACACACACACACACACACACACACACACACGTGTGACAGGAGCGCCCTCTGTCGGGCGCATGTTTATTAGAAGAAGAAAAAAGGCCAGGCTCCGCACATGATGGGGTGAATTTGAAGAGAATGTTTCTTTTGTGTTGTGAATGTTTGTCATGATTCACGTTATTAAAACTGCAGCGACAGCTACACAAAAGAAACATCTGCGGGTGAACTGTATTCTAAGTCACAAATGTATCATGAGAGCTACAGTTGTGAATATTAAATGTTTATTTTTGACTTTAATTGGCAAATGAAACAGGTCCTACTCGTCTTGATGTGCCTCTGACTGTTCCTGTGAGGTGTTCAGGCGGCGGTGACACCAGCGTTAATTGTTATTTGTGTGAAACACCGCTCCGTCTCCTGCGCGCACCGCCGCCCGCCTCTATTCTGAGCGGCTCCTCCGTCATCGTCAATCAGCATTTCCTTTAGTATTGTGTACCCGGCTGTATTTTTAGAAAGAGTCGAGTAATGTCAGTATTTATAGGAAGAGCTTTCTCCGCTGCGCTCACACATCCTGCTGCCGCCGGAGCGCCTCTGTGGCCCTGGCCTGCTCCCGTCGGTCCGGACTGCGCTCTGGACACGGAGTGTCACACACCAGACGCGCTGTTACACGCGGAATTAGGTGTAATATTATTGTGTTCGTTGAGCTCAATATTTCAGCGGTTCTGAGGCTGAACGAGCGGCACCAGAATAAATATATCACTTAAGTGAGACAGTGTCGTCGTCTCTGAAAATCATGTGCCGTGCTGTTGCTGCACAGACCTGGTGTTTAAAGCCTTTATCTTCTCTGTCTGTGTATGTGTGTGTGTGTGTGTGTGTGTTTGACCGTGTAGATGTGTGTCTCGGTTTAAAGGGTTAAGCAGGGGGAGTTTAGGGCAGCAGACAGCCTTTTGTCCGGGACCCGGCGCCTGTCGCCTGCCTGCCGGCCACAGCCTCCACACCGCCCCGCTTCCTAATTAGAGAGCCCCCCCTCCTCCTCCTCCTCCTCCTGTCCTCCTCCTCCCCTTCTTCTTCATTTTCTTTTCTTTCTGCAGCGATAATCACAAAACTCGCATTCTATTACGGGGGCCATTGTTGCCACTCTGTTATCTTCAATTAACAGAGAGGGCGACTCGACCTCGCACTCTGGGATAAAAAAGTATTTGTCTAAATCAATCAGTCAATGAGTGATCAATAGGCTCCTGTGGAGGCCCCGTGGATCATCACTAATGACTGGTGATGGCGTGGGGTAAAAAGGCCAAGATTATTCACAACTTTGCCCAGTGATCAGTGCGGGCCTGTGTTGTCGTCTGAGCGTTTACAGGCCCAGCAGATGAAGTTACACAGTTCATGTCAACACAGCGGACAAACAGCACCTTTCCTGCTTTTTTACTGCATGAAGCCTAAACAACATTACAGGAGGCTGGCTCTGTCTCCTCTGCTTATCTGTGGGCTGTAGGAGATACTTCAGAGTGTGTGTGTGTGTGTGTGTGTGTGTGTCACATCACACCCACACACACACGCACACGCACAGAGAGAGAGAGAGAGAGAGAGAGAGAGAGAGAGAGAGAGAGAGAGAGAGAGAGAGAGAGAGAGAGAGAGAGAGAGAGAGAATTCTACAACCTAAAAGTTTGTTATTTGTTGGTTGTTGTTTTTTTTATTTCTACCCACGATCAAACAGTCATGAACTCCAGTACAGGTTAAATTCAGTATTCTAGGTTATAAAGGCATATCATTTGCTAATATGGTCGGTAATTCAGCTGTGGACAGTAACCAAGTAGATTTACTTGGCTGCCACTTCAGCACACATTAAACTGATACTTGTATTTCACTTGATTTTATTTTGCTTTTTCCTCTCTGTCCACCTCACCGCCTCTAAATTGACCTGATAGCTATAATTATTTTATTAGATCATTAGATCGATATTTTTACTGAAAAAAACACAAATACATTATTACTGAATAAAATAAGAAAAAGTGTTATAAATAGTTAAGACTAGCAACAGCTTCACCAGCTACACCTGACAAATCATTAACTATATTATATGATATCTCAAAATCTATCATTGGATTATTTTCTGCTGATAATACTTCTATTAGTCGTCATTGAAATGTCTGTATGTAATGGAGTATTGAACACTGAGTCACTGCTTCTTTTACCTACATGAAAAATATGCTTCTTCCAGCACAGATGGAGTTATTGTAGTCCAAAGTATTGATATGTACATTATTCTAAAAATTCTGTCATTTTATTATCATGTTTTATAATCAGACTAATTGAAGTGGAAACTTGGATGAGTGTGTGAGTGCGACACTATTCAATATTTCATGCTCTACATTTTTGTATTGATATACAGTGCGCAGTTCACATAAACCTGTTGATTCTCCTGTGATTTGTGAGCTGCATCATGAGATGAGAATGAAGTGATGTGATGGGGAAGGAGAAGAACTGCACCAGGCTCTCACTCAGAAACCTCTCTGTGATCCTGCAGATGCTCTGATGTTTATAGATGAGGTGTGTTTTAATGTGAAGCAGCAAAGAAGCTAATATTTTAGATTAACTTTATAGTATATTTAAACATCAGTTCTTTCAGACTTGTTGAGTTGCAAAATCAAGTGTAAACCGTTGGGCCATATACTGTAGCACATTTCATAATATCAAAGTTGCAACAAACTGACTGATGCTCTGTATTTGTAGGTGAAGGGCCGGTATCTGTGCAGTATATTGGTGCAGTATATCAGTGCGATGGTGCTGGGAAGCGGCCCACAAACCTCTATGTCCTCTACAGAGTGTGTATTGTTATGCTGCGGCTCTGCTCCCTCTGCTACTGACAGCACAGGCAGCCTATTGGCTGCTCGGCTCAGGTGCAGCCGTCGCACTGGTCCAAAGTGGAGTGAGGGGTCCAATCACAGGCCACTTTTTCTCGACAGGGAGGAGGAAAGAGAAAACACCCAGCCTCTAATCTCACTGCAATACTTCCACCAGCCAACATCTCACCAGTGGTGGAAAGAGTATAGAAAATCTGTACTGAAGTACGAGTACAGTTACGTTACTGACACAATTAAAAGTACTTAATACAAGTATGAATGAGTTATCAACAGCAGCATTCGATCAAGAAGGTTTCTGTTTCTCCAAATCTTCAGTGTGAATGAGCTGGTGGTCTGCTGTGCTCGGTGGTCAGGCTCAGCTCTCCACACCTGCTGCACACTTCTGTTTGTCTGTGCGTATGTCAGGGTTTCACTGGCAGCTCTGAGATCAGATGGCCTCACTGGCAACACAAATGCAGATGAAAGGTTCAGATATTAATTTAAATTGTACTTAGTACTCAGTTATGATGTTAAAAATAACTACGTACATCATATGATGCAGTGCGTTACTTAAGTGGGAGTAAAATTACAGACTACCTCAAAAATGACTTAATAACAGTAATTTGAGTAGTTGTAATTAGTTACTTCCTCGCCTGCATCTCACACATGCACACACACACACACACATGCAAAGCGTGATTCTGATTCAGCATGCCAGCAACAAAGACAGATGTGTCAAGGGGAAACACAGATTGCTTTGAGTTAACTCCCATCGGCGGGGCAAAAGATCCATTAAAAACACCTAATAAACACGCCTGTAAACTGCACTTATAATAGAGCACAGGCAAGATCATGGGCCACCAGAGCTGAACATTCAACATGTATGTATGCTTAGAATGGAAGACGGGAGCAAAGTACTGCTAACCATGAAAGATCAGATGAGTGAAGTTTGCCGTGAAATACTGAGTGCACAAAATCTGTCTTTTAAGATAGTCTGCTAGTGTTTAAACTGTCTGATCATTGGGTAGTTTTGTTAAATCAGGCCTAACAACACATGTGGGGGGGTTCATGAGCCCTACTTTTTGGACAGTGAGGAGCATGCAGGCCTGTCGCCCCCTCCTGGACACTGAGGACAGAGGGGAGTTTCTAATGAAACAAATCCCCAGCAAACCTTCCATTTTTATATTTCATTACTTAAATCAACCTTCAGTCAGTTCCTCTTGCAGACACAGGAGCAGTATCTAACAAATAATTCTAGCTTGTGAGCGGTGACAACATGGCTGACACCTGTGGACTGACACATGTTTGTTGTGTACGCGTTCCTTAACATTACTAAGGGTTCTTTTAATATGGCTATAATATTATGACTGCCAACCAACCTTCACGAGCGCCATTTCTCCCAAAAAATTTGGATAATCAGCTTTCCAGGACCTCAGCTTTCTAAAAATGATTGATTTATGCAGTATCTTTGTTTACTTATTTTGTGCCAAGTCCAACAGGGGTCAAATTCTGTCCCAGAATGCACTGTGCAAGGTCCTGGTCCAGTTAACAGCTAATCCTATTGAAATACATGCTTTTCTTCTATAGTTTTTATACATACCTGTATAATAAAGGTAATGTGAAGGGTAAAGGCTCATTTATTGTCATTTTACAACAGCCAGGTTGTAAACCAAACTGAGTTTAGGTCCCTGTATGTTATATAATAGAAAGAAAACAAACTGTTAAATTCTATGATCTGGGGAGTCTCACTACTATAATATACACATGTAATCAAATCAGAGATATGCAGATTATTTTCAAGGTATTTTTTTAAAAAAATCAGTGTTATGTGTCTGTATGTTTCCAGACTCTAGCACTTAACCACGTCTCAACCAGTACTTCTCCCAACACAAACAGCCACTAGGTGGCACACTTACTTATTTTAAAGGGATCATTTTGGAATCCTTGAACGCTGTGTAATGAATTTCAGGGCTACAACATGTGTTAAAGGAGAGCAGACTAAAGCAAACACAACTCATGATCACCATCTACAGTTTAATCTGGAATCAATATTTATATTGATTATCATAACTTCAGCTCAATAGTTCGGGAAACACACTCATTGAAAATGATCCATACATGAAGTTATGATTACTGTCTATCATATGAAACATAAACAGTCAGGAATGGAAATTTTAAAAATGGAAATCAACAAATTAAATGAATCTAGAATGGGAGACTTTTTAAAAAAATCAGCCATATAAAATATGCTGAAACATTTGACTGATGCATATTAGAAATGAGGACTGATTTTGAATATGATGTCAATAAGGACACACCTTTGTAAAACGAAAATAATAATTGGCACACTTGGTGGGCCACAATGGTGTGATGTCAACAGTCTAAATCAAGTGTCTGTGTCCTTAATCAGGCTCTAAGATCTTCTGATGCTTCTCCTAAAGAACCCGTATAAATCAAAACATTTCAAAAACAAGAAAGTTATATAAGCTAACAAACAACTGTCACACAACAACTATTCTTCATTCAGATTTCACACCCGATTCTAACACATCATGAATTGATAAGAACAGATGCTAGATTTGAATCACTGTTTCCCCTGTTAGCTCTGTCAGAACAACAGAGCAGAGTGCTGAAAAATAATGTTTCTCTCGGTTGTTAGAATGAAATTCATTCACAGTGACATGCGGTTGAAAGTCCAGGAAAGAACAAGCAAATGGAGCAAGATATTTTTTGACAAACTACTGTTAAAAGACCTTCAGTCCATTCAGTTTGGAGCTAGATTTTGTTGTCACAGCAACCGTCTATCAACCATGTTTCAAGGAGGACTTATTCACCTAGAGAGGAGCTTACACCTGAGTGTCAAACACAGAGAACAGGAACAACAGACAAAGTGTACAAAATATGTTGATGCATGATTGTGCATGAAGCAACAGGGTGGAAACGTTCAGGTGTGTCGCCTGTTGTGCGGTTGGTGACTTTTACTTGCTAAAACACACTGGCTAAAGAAAAGCAGGCGTCTGTTCAGCATGTGAGTGTAATAGCTTGTAGTTCAGAGTTGAGTGGAAGATGATTCATTTGATCCTAAACACTGTACATCAAAGCTCTGCCAAGTCTGCTCCATTCCAAGAACCAGCAACGAGAGCCGGACTGGACTTTCCATTTCAGTGCTCAACCCCAATAAAGCTCTTCATGAAGGGTTGAAAAGGAGGAGAAGAGCTCTTGGATAATGTGGACTAATAGATGCTAAGTGGAGCAAGGAGACACAACACTTTCAGTGAATATTAACGAACTATTTTTAACCAAATCTGAGTCAAACATGATGTAATCCTGTTGGAGAAAAACCTTTTCACCAAAAATATTTTTGCTTTCTCTTCATTTGACATGCCAGATGGCTGAGAGTATTGAACCTACTCTGCAAGTGCCTTTTAACATCCACCCTTGGTTGTTCCCGAGCATACATAACGTCTTGATTTGGAATAAATGCAGCATGTGAGAGCTTTAAAGCTTTTTTTTTTTGTAAAGAGTATGTGTCATGGTACCATCCTCCTAGGACCCGCTGGTCTGGAGACAAATTACAAACTGAAACATGTCGAATGAAAAGCCGTAAATCAGAGCAAAGCCAAACACTGCAGGGCAGCTAATGAAGTGGCTGGAGAGGGCTACGCTGGGCGACCTCCATCTTGTCACTCATTACTGCTAAAGGATACGGCATGGAAACAGACCCCTTTCACTATCTTAGATCAAACAGCAGCGGGTGGACACTGCTGCTCTTCAAGTCCAAATCAAAAGCACAGTATAGAAGCACATCCAGGCAACCTGTGTGAAAGTGAGCTCTTGATCATGGCCGAGTCGCCACGAATGTGTTTAAAGAGGACAGAAAGAGGAACTATGTGGGATCTGTGCGCCTGACCCCGGAGAAATCATTTGCTCTGATGGCACTAAGAGGCCTGGCCTCCGCACACTGGGCTGACATGGAGATGAACACAGGAGATTAGCAAAGACTAACAGTCGATGTCATGATGAACGGATGCTGGGGCCGAGTCAAGACGCTGAGACTAAACCCGCCAGCTCTTCTAAAAACATACAACCCCCCCAACACTTGTCCAAGCTCAGACGCATGTAAAATACACCCACGCCTGCTTAGATAAACTCTCGAGCCGCTCCACAGACACGCAGTATACTCAGCCTGGAGTTTGACTGATGCTGCTTCTTCTTTAGAAACAAAGACAGTAAACATTATTTCTGGGTGTTGTTTAGCATTAAATGACATGTCGGCCAGTTGCAAACATGCTGATTTAGGAATTACTTTGAGAGGTTTAATGTTTGATGCTAAGCCACTGCATAGCCATAATAAGTCCCATGACACTTTTGATAGCAACATGTACTGTAGACCATGAGACACCATGTACTTTCATTGACAGCCAAAATACTGACCTTCGTTTAGGTTCTGTAGACGTTAGCAGCTTAAGTAGAATGGTACTGCACAGTATATATAGATAGGAGGTGGCCATCACAATTATTACACTCATTTGAATTTCCTCAAAAACTGTATCCTAAGATTCCCTTTCAATGTGAAAGGGAAGCTTTAAATGTCAGGTAGGAATGGAGTGATGTTACTCTCCTGAAGCACTTCCTTTCAAAATATATGGAATGTCAAACTCTTGACAGCCGTCCCCGTCTTGAGGTCAGGAGCCAGTCTTTGTCAGAAAGAACAATAGGTCCAAAGTGAAAGCAAGTTGTGCAGCCCATACTTACAAATTTACCTAACCAAGTAGGTTAGATAACATCATTTTATTGTTTTCTCTGTCACAGCCAGTGTCTCCAACTGTTCCAGGCCTGCAAGGTGGTAACACACTGGCGATAGGAAGATGTGTGTATGGAGCAATGAGCCTTCAGTGCTGTATAAAAGCTCAAAGCTGGGCCTCATTTAAGTTTTCCCCTGTCTTTGATTCTTATGAAGCGGAGAGTGAGAGCAGTGAGAGCAGCATCTGTGATCAATGGTGCGACTGGGGCGAAAAACATAAAGGGCACCTCGTGCATGTGGCACAGCACCAGGGCGCCAAACGTTGTGATGCATTAATGATTAAAGAGTTTCATTTTCTAGCTCGCATGGCACTCTATATGGCACTGTATCACATGTTCTCCACTGACAGGGCACTCTTGAGGACACTCTGTCATGCTTTCTTGCTGGATAGATTACCTTTCCGGCATGGGCCATGCAAAGCCTACTTCCTGTATGTATTTGTCTGAAGTGCCGCTCTTTTAAAGACTATTTTGCTCTTCACAGTTAAACACTGGACTATCAAAATTATGAATGAAAGCATGGACCAGTGTTGACTTATCAATAAGCTGATCTCAAAGACTTAAGACCAATGTGTGGGCTTCACAAGTCACATACCACTTTATAAACACTGTGGTATATAAAAAAGGATAAATACCTGCTTGCACCAGTGGGGACTTAAATATATCTATATAAATAGAAATACGATCAAGAACGGTTGGGAAAAGTCATGTGATTAACCTTTTTCAAGCTTTTTTTTTAAAAGCAGAAATGTTTGTGCTGAGGAATTGTATGGCTGTTTGGATAAAGAAGAACTTCTGGCAGGCATAGATGAGGTTCCATGTGTGGTAATCCACATGTCTGAAAAAGTCGATCACATGTTAATGTACATAAATCACATGTGAAAATGTTAATTTCTTAACTGGGAGTTTTCATTAATTTGGGAATTTATGTACTACTTGTGTTCACACTTTGAAATTTTAGTTGACATGTGATAAATGTGTAAGAATGTAGAAGTAAATGTCATGTGATGTACCGTGCTGTGGTGTGTCGCCAGAAGAGGAGTTGTTCTTTGACCTTGGTAGGCAACGTATGCATGGCAGGTCATGTTGGCTACTAGCCAAAAGGCTTAAGAATGGAGGATGAACATGAAATGCCCTCCTAATGCACTATACATACTACATTTAATGACAAGTTGAGTCTGCTGTGCATAGTAATTGCATACTGTGTACACAAGAAATACCTCGCTGCACACTACATTGGCAAGAAATTCTGAACTTCTGAGGATATTTTACACAAGAAATCAGCTGTGTAGGACGCAACATTTGATGGCAGATTGAAAATAAGCGTTTACAGCGCTGAGCAGCGCCACAGGTTTCTGTAGGGACAACAAGCTAGCCAGCCAGTTAACTTCTCCACTGGCTGGGTTACATTATAAGATAACCTGCAGAGCCAGAGACACAAACCCTCCTCCTCCAGCTCCCGCCTGTTTACACTCTGAATCATCTCCTCAGCTTGTGGTCTGTTCCTCTGCTCTGTGAAACACACTGACAGTAGCTGTGGACTTCACTCTGTCAGGCTTCAATTCCAGCAGTGATTTCACTTAGATATTTTACTTAAAAATCAAATGTGAACCACAAACAGCAGCTTTCACCATGCCTCTTTTCCTTTTATCTCTAGTTTCCCATAAAATAATACTGGAACATACAAGTGCCACTGAGTGGCAGACTTGAAACAAAACAATTTTCATGCAGCGGTGCTGGCACATGGTTGCGTGGAGGACAGGGAAATATGATTGGTCATGTGACGCGGTGAAGACATTTTGCTTCAGTGTACCAGTATAGTGTGGACCATCTGCTGGTAATGCCATACAAAATAGTCTTTTAGTAGGCAGGCTAGTGATTGAGTATGTAGTAGGCAGTATGTTAGTGTGTGATTTTGATCACAGCCAGTGAGTGTCTCTCAGTCAAAGATACAAAGAACTCTGTGGTCTGTTGCAAACTTTGTGCAAGCAGCAAAACGCCTTCAGCCAGCAAAAATACAGCATGGAAATTAATGAAGCATCTGATTTGGCAGCACAGTAAAGTGAGACTTGTTAAAGTCAGTGCTGGAAATGAGGCATCTCATGCCATTGAAGCACTTCAGCTAAACTAGATAAGGAGAGACGTTAGTGGACAAGAACTAAGGAAGCTTGTTGCTGCGTGAGTTATATTGGGGAGCAGATGCTATTATTTGATTACTGTACATAACATACAATAAGTTACTCATATTGAGTAAGACGCCCAACATTGACCATGTTTTCTTTTCATATGTACGATAACATAATCCTTTATTAGTCCCACAAGGGGTACATTTGCATTATAACAGCAGCAAAGGGGAGAGCAAAAAAAACAGAGCATGAATTAAATCCAGCAACAATAAATATGTAGAAACTTAAACAACAAAAACAACAATAAGAGAACAATATAAACAGTATGAACAGAAAATACTAACTCCAAAGATAAGTAGACATACATAGCACATTAGCATTAATGAAAACATTGACCATTAAACATTTAGATCCTGTAATTATTGAATTAGCAACTCTAATCCAGAATTTAATTAAGAAAAGTCAGTAGCATTTGAATGAATATAGTTTACATGTGAAAATTTTAATTTCATATGTGGAAGTTGTCATTCATTTGAATGTCAACTTCCACAAATTAATCCAATTAACTGATAATTGGTATAAAAGAAAAAAAAAGAAAATAGGTCAAATTGACATGACTTATCAAAAGGGCAAAACTCAGGAGTTAAATGCCCTACACACAAAACAATCGTCATGAAAGTTACAAGTCAGTGGTGTAGTAATGAGTTCTAAAACAGAGATAAAAATGTTGCACTACAACTTCCCTTGTCTCAAAGTCAATGAGTTTGGTCACTTAAATGTATAAAATAGGTTGTACCACACAACTTATTTCACACATTTAAGTGACCACTTAAAGACAAAAAGATATTCACATGTTTTGTCCATGACATGAAATACATCATTAAATGTCCCAAGTTTAATTATGAAGCTCTTCCATGTGTGTTAAAAATGGTGGTTGCCAACAAGTGTCTAAATGAGACTACAGAGGCTGTCTGGGACATTAAACGTCCTCACAGTCAACACAGAGTGGACAGAGTGTTCACTCGTCCGTCTGTACAAGCCCACTTTAGGTACAAACTATTCTAACTCTGACTTTACAATTTGTACATTGATCAATTTATGGAAAATGTATATCATAATTGTGTAGTAAGACACTTAGTGGAGGTGACGTTTAAGTCATGTGACCGTGATGTCGTCTGTTTGTAGCCTAACATTAGCTTGTTACCTCTAGAAATTTAACGTACTCTTCAAAAATCACCGTCCTTACTTTGATGTTTGAAATCCATATCAATGCCCAATATTAGGCCTTTGGTGCACATGCTCATGTATGGAAGGTAATGGTATTCTATATAACACAAAATGAATGCACATATGTAATAACAATTCTGTGGATATGACTGCACGCGAGAATTTTATCTACATCATCACTGTGGGAAGTTTCCTCCTCCTGCTCAGTACTTACAGGGGTTCTCTCCTCCGTGAGAACAAAGGCTGAGGACAAGGGAAAAAAGTCTTTTGAAACGCATTTTAGATGACTGCTGACAAGTCACTCACACCTAATAAAACCAGAGATATAGTGAGGTGCAGCAAGACAAATGGCTGCCCGGCTTTTACCGCCAGCAGCAGAGCAAAGCTGGCAAAGTACAACCGAGCGGACAAAAACTAGTCTTTAAAATCCCTGTGTCCCATTTTACTTTAATGACCCCAACCAAACAATGAAAAACAATTCAAACGGGCTCGCGTTTGTCACAAGCGCCTGTTCTTTATGAGTTTGTCACAAGTGAAGATCCACTGCTGTTTTACATTTAGCTCGGAATCAATACAGTGACAAAGTTCCAACAGCAGGGGGAATTATAGGAACACCAGAACAGGAACATGTCGGGAAAGAAACCAGAAAGACAGACTGATGTGGAACTTGCATGAAAAAACGATAATGTGTTCAAGATCACTCTATTCGCACACTGAAAGCATTCTTACCAACACCTGTTGATCTGAAGTGATGTACACTTCAGTCTAAGTTCTATGATTTCACTTTGCTTCCAACTGGTTCCATTTCCTCCTCACTTAACTATCTGGTTTAATAATGAAGAGTCAAATAGGAGCCAGCCATCTCTGAACTACATCTGCTATTAGAAAGCCACATAAAAGGCATCAGGGAAAGTCCAAATGTATCACTTCCACATTCTGTGCAGATGGCAAAGCCATTCCTTCACAGAGGCACAACTAAAGCACTGAACGTTGCTGTACTGATGATATTGGAAGGTGGAAGACGGCGACAAGGGATTTCAGAGGTTCCGTCATGGGAGGTCTGAGCAACAACTTCCACTGTGCTGGGCTCAGGCCTGTGAAGTTGGCAGGATAACCAGGTCCCATGTCTGCTGTGTCACATGTTCTGGGATAAGAGGAACCGGAGGAGCTGGAGTGTGTATGTGAGTGTAAGTAAAACTATGGGTTTGACCAGATCTTGAACCGAGCAGCACATGATGCCTACATACCGCCGGCCAGCCAGCCTCTAAAGTCTAACTGAAATCAGCAATTGACCCTGACACTAATATCATCAAGCTGCGCTCTGAATTAAATGGTCACAGTGCAAACATGGCGCTCATTTCAAAGACTTTAGGGGCTTACCACTGAAAAACAAAGGGCATGACACTGTTTAAATACAAGCACCAGGGAACTAGTCAGACGCCAGAGGTGGAGCAGAGAGAGAGAGGCCAGATAAACAGGAGCAGTTTTATAGAAGCTGTAACCCTGCTGTCTGCTTTTGGACAAGTTTAATATAGCTTCACGCTTCAAAAAACACTTTATTTAAATCAATTCAGGGATTAGAAAAAAAAAACCTCCCAGTTTATTGTTAGCCATAAAATACCAACCTAAAAATCTTAAACTGAGCCTTTTTTGGAGTAGACTGCTGCAACAAGTGATCAGTATCATACACAGCTACTCTTTCATCACCTTACTATCTGTCATGATAATCTGTTAACACAAAACAGTGAGTGAGGATGCTAGCATCATTCTTAGTATATTTACATATATACATATATGTATATCTATGTATCATATCTGAACACATAGAGGAGTATTTGCAAAGCTTAGAAAATCTTAATAACCCTTCACTGTTAACTGCCAACAATCTGGAGCTGCAAAGCATCAGTCAGTGTTAAAATGTGTTGTTTTGTACCAATACAAAACAATACAATAATAATGCAATTTTGTCCAGCAATCGTGACCAGTACATGTATAATAAATATAGAACCTATAGTTTCAGCTGTGGCATTAAAAAGATGAGGTAAGATGCTCTTTAAATGTGCAGGATCCCTTAAATGTTGATCATTTTTCAGAATCTGATGGTGAGCAGAGTGACACTTTGTGAAATGGTGAAGTCGTCATTTCAAACTTTTTACAACCAAATTCCCCCCAAAAAAACACACACAAAACACACAGGAGCTCTTTACTAAATAAAACGTTGTGATAGTCATAATATGAGAAACGAAATGACAGATATTAAAAGTTATTTGTAATTAAAAATGTAGATAGCCATAATTGTGCATTTCTAAAAATAACTTGCTTGCTATAACTGCAGACTCTTTATGTAGGAAATCCACATGTGCTAGTGATTGCTGAAGTATCTGAAAATGGAATTGTTTAGTGACTCCAGTCTGCAGTAGCTGCATCAGTTCTCACATGCAACAGTGTTTTGAAAGAGTGCAGCAGTGTATCTGTGGCTGTTGATGGAAAGTGGGAGGACGTTCACTCAGTGTGAGTTAGTTCTCCCTCACTGTTTGCTCTGAGCTGTAGGCTAAATGCTCCGCGGTGAAAACTCACACTTATTAATGATGTGTATGTAAGCAGAGCTGATCTGTGCCAACACTGAGTTTGAATTTCTTCAGCATCATTTCAGTAGATTTAATGTCCTTATGATGGACGACTCTGTGCAGGTCATTAACAATAAATATATTATTCAAATGTTAGCGAACTCAACCACTAGGTGTTGATTATCTGTAATATGATGGATTCTACCAAAATTCTACCAATTTTTACATAGCTGCCACTTGAGGCATAAATGCTTAGTTTGAGAATTCCCCTGTACTTCAGGAGGAAACACCAAGCCAACTTCCAAATGTGTCAAACCAACGTTTGTGACTACACTGAAATGCCTTTGCGGAAACTCAACCTGCCACTCCATTAATTGGCCACAAAGGATTTGAGGCTCGATCTAATGTGACCACACAGCTTAATCCTTCTGGGTAATGAAGGCCTCGACATATTCAAAACAACACTAGAACATATCATGTGAAGCTGAAGTCCAAACACATAAAAGTAATAAAAAGCAAAAAGCAGTAAAAAGCACATAAGGTGGTGAGTTTCCTAAAAGTCAATGCCTTTTCCAGTCGAACTGAATCACCCTTTTCAGGAATGTCTGGGTTGCTGGTCTGCTAAAATGTTTCAAATAATTACATTCAAACATTACAATTTCTATGAACGCAAAGTTTGGAAACCAACATGTTTATGTAAGAGCCCTTTTGTAAGAATCTCACTTTCAAATAAGCGAGCAAACAATGAAAGTCAACTGGAGAGTTGAACTTTTGGCTCTAACATTAACTCAATTAGCCAGACTACAGTTGAAACCTGCTGACAACAGTTGTCATATGAGCTAAGAAAATGAACAGTTACCAGCTAGAAATGCAAAGCCTACTTTTGGTTTCTGAGATAAAGCACCGAATGTCTCAAAAAATATCCAAGAATTTCCAGCCCTAAATCTGTCACAGTTTTAATTGTAAACTGCAGATGTTAAGCGCAAGAATTGAGAGTTTGATATGCAAATGTGGCAATGCTAAAAAAAAAATGTAATCTAATTTTCACCCATGTGCATAATTTTCCAGTATTTTTACCGAATCGTTTACTGGTCCTGCAGAAACATTTATTAGTCTGTGCCTGACTCCATCTAACTCCTGGCTAATCCAAAAGTGGGCAAATAGGCGGAGCGTGTGATGAGTTAGGGCATGACTAACTGACACAGGCCTATCTAGCTTCAAAGCTAGAGAAGGTTCATTAGTTAAGCTGTGAGAGAAGTGAATGAATCAGTTTGACCACAGAATAATTTCTGTGTGTTAGTGTTACATGTGCAAGTTTGACCACAGCCAGAATACTTTACATCAGCAACAGCTAGCGTGTGTCAGCACCTCACCAGAGACTCCGGCTCCTGTCTGTCATCCTATAGCTTGTTAGGTTTTTTTTTTTT
>JARJLU010019538.1:22568-46267 GCA_030272975.1 Sparidentex hasta | reverse complement strand
GAAGAGAAGAGAAGAGAAGAGAAGAGAAGAGAAGAGAAGAGAAGAGAAGAGAGGTTTTGGTTTTAAAAGTCCCTTTATTGACTTCAAGAAACAAACACAATCACTCTTTCACTTGCTTCAGGACAACAACAACAACAACAACACAGAGAGAGTTTCAGATATGTATGTCCAACTCCCCATCTTCCCCCAAAGAGCACAAAAACCACCAGCTGCCTTTCGGGGAAAAGTCTGGGCCAAAAAACTCAGTCCATCTCGTCTCCTCCATCCCTGCCAGAGACTGCACATTTTGGGTCTTGACGCTTATGTGATGAAGTGTTTTTTTTCTCACAGCCTGAAACTTGTCCAGGTGAGGAGTTTCAAATGACAGCAGTTGACCTTCTCCTTCCTGCCACTCCCCAACAGCTGGGGTGAGGAACAGAGAGGGGAAGCTGTTCTCACACTCTTCACTCCACTGATCACACAACATACAATCTTCTGCAGTCTCTCTCAGGTGTTGAGACAGTGCAGCACAGACTTCCTCCGCCACATTATTGATCAGCCTGATAGAGGTGATGTTGCTGTTGTCTCAGATTGTCCACAGATGTTGCCGTCGTCTTCATCAGATGGCCCAGTTTGGTGCAGCCAGCTCCTCTCAGATTGGCTTGCAGGCTCTTCTCAGAGCTGGACAGCTGGACTGTTCTGACTGTTGCAACAGCTTGGGACACAGTCATAAAGAAGTTTTTGCTCTGTTCTGAGTCTGAAAGAGGCAATCTTAGACTGGATGCTGATCTGTCCCTATTCCCCTTCAGCCACAGGTAGACAAAGTCCAGATGCATGGATCCAGTGTTTGCCAGACCAGAAAAGTCCAGGATGGCTCTTGGAATGTCCTCGATCAGGCCTCTCGGTGGTGTCAGTGCCATTAGTTTGTGCCAGAGGGTCGAGGTAACCAAATTTTTGGCAACCAGAACCCCTATATGACAACTGGGGTAGCAACCATTTCCTTTTTTCGATTTCAGGTGGTGATCAGACTCATAAGGAGTCAGCAGATGACAGATATAGGCAGGAGCCTGACCATTTAAGGTTTTACAAGCATTAAAATCTTAAATCTAGAGAGGTTTTCTTTAAAAGAGGGTGAACAGGGGCATATTTGAAATAGGAAGGAAAAGTGCCATTAGACAAAGAGCAGTTGATAATGGCTAAGATGTCTGGACCGACTGTCTGAAATTCAGCTTTTAAAAACCAAGAGAGAATGCAGTGTAAAAGGCAGGTGGTGGATGATTTTGAAAGTGCAATAGTACATTCCAATGTAGACACTCTTAATTTGATTAGATCTGAAGTGGGTTAATGTTGAGAGTGGTCAGGAATGAACTACCATTTCTCTGAAATCAGTGTTAAATGCTGCCGAATTGCCACTATTTTCTTAAAAAGGTGATTAAGAAATTCTTAAGATTTGTCTGGGGAGGATTCGACTGGCTGGGTAGGAGGGGGACCAACCACAGAATTTACATTTTTAACAAGAATTCTGGGATTATGAACCTGTTTGGCAATTAACTCAGAAAAATAGATGTTTCTTGCTTCTCTGATTGTACACTGATAAGTGAACATTAGCTTTTTTAGAGAAGCAAGGGATACACTGAGTTGATCCTTTTTCTATTTCCTCCCTGAATTGTCTCTTTAAAATCCCCAGTTCTTCGCTCAGCCATGGCAGAGAATGAGGTTTCAGCTTTTTAAGTCTGACTGGAGCTATAGAGTATAAAATATTTGTGCAAGACCCGTTAAAACCACTGACAAATTCATCTACTGTGAGCCAGTGTTGTTCATCTGTATTAAGAGCCATGCTTGAGGACATGAAAGCTTGGCGGAAGCATGGAATGGAGAGTGAATTTAGGGGGTGGGGTGAATCAGACTGGGGGTTTTGGGGTCAGGAGAAAGGAGCGGAACCTGGAAAAGCACTGCCTTGTGATCAACCAAGTTCACCTCATCCACACACAGACCATGGGCGAGCACAAGGTCTAGTGTGTGCAGTTTGTCATGGATGGGCTGCTTCACATATTGGGTTAAACTAGAAAAATCTAAAAGTTTTATAAAATCTGAGGAGGCAACATACATGGATATTAAAGTCACCAAGAATGAGAATGATGAATGATAAAAGGTCTGAAAATTCCTGCATAAAACCAGAAATGAGTTTAGGGGGTCGGCAAATTACAACACATAAAATAGGCAGTTTATTCTTTATAGTACAGCTAAGACTCTCAAAGGTAGAGAAACAGCCAAGAGGGACTTGACAACAGCTAAAATCAGTTCTGTGTATTACTGCAAGGCCCTCTCAGCCTGTCATTCTTGGCTGGTGGAAAAATAAATAATCTGGGGGATAGGATTTAGTGAGAGGGGCACATTCTTCAGGATTAATCCAGGAATCTGTAATAATAAAAAAGTCAATATTGTTTGTCATGATAAAATCCAGGCAGATAAAAGACTTATTGGCAAGGGACCTTACACTGAGTTAACAGAAATTAGCTGATTTAAAAGCAGGGATTAACAAAGTGGTTTTAACTGTGATGAGGTTGTTTCTGTGTGGACTTTAAGTGGATGTTGATAGTGCACAGTGTGTAACTGTCTGAGAGACAGTTTAAGTGATGTGTTTATTGTGTACGTTTCTGTTTTAAGTGCTTCATCATTTTGTCAGGCTCGGACAAGGAGAGAGGACTCAGATGCAGAATGGCAGAAGTAATGTCAGGTTTTATTGACTGATTGCAACTCTTCAGCATGAATGACAAAGCAATAGGCTATGAAATGCTATGAGACAAACGGAACACACAAACATAAAACACAAATAACGAAAAGCACTCCCGAAAGAGGAATCCTACACTGAGCTGAAATCTTGAATCAGAAAACAAAATCTCTCCGAAGAGGTCAGCACACAGGCTATGACACTTACTACTCTAAACACTGCAAAAGGTACAACAAAAAGCACTCCACAAGGAGGAAAACAAAAGACTATCAAACAGTAATACTATTAAATCAAAACTCTAACCAGAAAATTACAATATCAAAATCACTCGTCAAAAGAGGCACAATACAGAAAATAAAACTTGGCAAGACTTAACTCGAGGCAAAGGCAAGACTGTGATACAGGGCTTCAGTACACAACAGAGGACGAAATACTTCGGCGACGCAGACAGGGGAAGACAAAGACTTCATACGCATGGGGGGGGGGAAGCACAGGTGAAAACAATCAAGGATTAGGGATGTCAGACCAGGGACACAAGAGGAAGGGCAAGTGACCTGAAACGAGAGGAGAGTTACTTTTCAAAATAAAACATGAAATTCACAAGACAAAAACCCAAGACAGGACATCCCTCACCGTGATGTGACACATTTAAGTTCATTATGTCATTAAAAACGTATGATAAATGGGCTAACTTAAAAAAATCTGTAAAAAGAATCTTGCAGAATGTAACGCCTGTTGAGATGAGTAGCATTTTGGGAAATGTGATGTCATATGATGAGGTCACTTCAGTGGCATTATGGGTCAGAACAGCGCAGCTGTGGATGATGAAAAAGCAATTCCAGAGTAAAGTTATTCTACATGTGATCCAAGAGGCACACATGGTAATTCTCTCTACATGTTTAATGCTTATTTTTGTGTAATATGGTTGATACATCTTTCTATGGACATTAATGGTGCATTTTGAGTTGTTTTATTTTACTTCAGCACATTTCAGTTACGCTAATGTGTTTCAGACTGTTTAATGGACACTGGCTTGTTAGACTTTGACAGTGAGTGAAACTGGTATGTGATATGTGAAACTTTTATGTCCTTTATTTTATTGTAGTTTTCATGATGTCTGGGTGTCGGATATGGAGGACTAAGCCTGACATAAGTATAAATAAATAAATAAATAAATAAATAAATAAATAAATAAATAAACCAATAGATAAACCAATAGATAGATAGATAGATGAATAAATAAATAAATAAATAAATCCATCCATCCATCCATTATCTGTACATTATATGTACGCCGCTTAATCCTCTGTAGGGTCGCGGGGTAAATAAATAAATAAATAAATAAATAAATAAATAAATGCTGAAATAAATGAATGAATAAATAATAAACAAATAAATAAATAAATAAATAAATGCTTCATATTAATTTCTACATTTCTGTTCACATTACATTTGTTTATATCTGTAATTCTGTGTCCATATGTTAATGAGGAGGTAGGAGGTCCTAACCTCAGTCAAGAGCATGAGTAGTCAAATCGGACAGCCAAAGAAAAGGAAACGTGCCTTGCTCTCTGTCAGCACATTTACATGACACACAAGAAAATCAAATTACTGTGTTAGTCTGACTATGATTGTTTTTTCAAGATGCATATATACATCTTAGTCTGACTAAAATCGGACCGGATTGGATTTCTCATAGTCGGATTAATACACCTAGATTATTTGATTGATAGTTGCATTACTATGCATGTATACGCTCCATCAGGTCAGATCGGACTTTTGCGTTCTGCGCAGGCTTGAGATTTTTTTTTACCGGGCCGTAAACCGGAAGTAGAAGGACGGAGATGGCTGTGGCGGTGGCTTTCCTCCGAAATAATCACAAGCAAGAGCGCAATTGTGCACCTTGTTTTTGTAATTATCATGTACACCATATACAAAATGTACAAAAATATAGCAGGGCCCTGTGATGAGCTGGCGACTTGTCCAGGGAGTACCCTGCCCTCGCCCTGAGACAAGGCTGGGATTGGCTCCAGCAGCAACACCTGCGACCCCTTGGAAATGGACAAGTGGTTACGGACAATGAAATGACATGACAAAGATGTAGCTTCGTCTCGCTCTTCGTACGCCATCTTTCTCAAATGCCGAGGCAGCTGATGATGTAAAGAGGTCAGCTTCAGGTGGCTCTCTATTACCACTAGTTGAAATGGGTACAGCGCCACCTAGCGTACCGGGTTATGACATGCTTCGGCCAGTAATTCGATTTTCTCACCGGCATGTATACTCGGACAATTGCAGTTGTCTGATTAAGCAACTATGGCTGTAATCTGATTAAGGTGTGCATGTAAACACACTGTGTAATGTTGTAAACCAGCTCCAGTTAGCTTAATGGCCTCGACCGGTGTGGCAGGTTAACTGGCATTCATTTTAACTTGCGAGTCATGTATATGTGTATTCATTTTGACGTGGCTTGAATACTACTATTCCACACGGAGGGCTGCGACATGCAAACCACTGTTAGACAAGCGCTACAGAGCACAAATCGTCCAAAAGTGCATGTTGTCGGTCTCATATCTTTGTACGTATATCTGTACTCTCAAATAACTCATGGGTGGAACAGGCTGAGGCATTTGTTCACACCGAGCGGCTTGAGAGCGGCATGGAGTCCGCTGTTAGCTGTTAGCTGCTCACTGTAGTGCAGTGTCCAGGTTAACTTGTGACACCGTTTACCATCGGGTAATTCTTTCATTCCACACTGCGTTCAAATGGTTAAGCCATTGTTCCGAGCCACATACATACATACATTATTAAGCTGAAGCCAAGTCAATGTGAAAACTGTAACATGCCTCATACTGCTCCACCCATGAGTTGTTTGAGAGTACAGACATTCAAGACAAAGATATGAAACCGAAAACATGCACTTTGGGACGATTTGAGCTCTGTAGCGCTCGTCTAACAGTGGTTTGCAGGTCACATCCCCGGCATCTCCATGTGGATATAAATGTTCAAGCCACGTCAAAACGAATACACATATACATAACTTGAATCGATGAGCAGAATGTTTTTCCTGGTTATCGGATATGGCCGAGGAGCCCTCTCCTGTAACCAATCATGCTCTTGACTGAGGTTAGGACATCCTACCTCATAAACATATGGACACAGAAATACATAAATAAATAAATGTAGGTGAATAGAAATATAGAAATAAAATTAAAGCATTTATTTATTCTTTTATTTACGCTTTTATTTATTTATACATTTAGTTCAGCATTTATTTATGCATGTATTTATTTATTCCTGTATTTATACATTCCTGTATTTATACATTTATTTATCTATTATCTATCTATCTATCTATCTATCCTTATTCCAGGTTTAGTCCTCCTGGACTAAACCTGGAATAGAGGGAAGGAGAGGGAAGGAGCAAAATAAACCTTGAAAAGACATCTGTATGAATCGTGGCCATTATTTAATTGGACCGATGTAGCTACACACTGCCTTTCAGTGATCCTAACAGGACAAAGTGACTTGATAAAACCAGCACCACCAGCACTAGCAGGACCCACACTGTCCAGGACAGGGCTAGTAAGCACAGACCCAGGATCCTGCTGCAGGGGAGAGCATCAATTCAGACTAAAAGCAACCAATCGTATTTTTAAAAAAATCCCATCTGGGAGCGCTGCTGAGCTTTAATCGAGTAGGACATGAGTTTGGAAGCTCCTGCCGATTTCGTTTAAAATTGAAATTCTTCCATGCTTTTTGGTCACATATTTAGTTTCGTCTTACTCAGCAGTACAATTTGTTGGGTACTTTGACTCTGGACTGCGTAACATGTCTGGAAAGATCTCTAAAACTCCCAGTACTATTTCAGACACAACTGAGGCCTTGTCCACAAACCACGACCACAGCCTCCTCGACACATGCTAACCCTGACACCGCTGCCCTCAAGCTTGAGTTGCTAGCCTAGCTGAGGAAAGATATTACTGATATTTTTAAAAAGGAACTCCAGGATGCTCTCTGGGCTTTGTCTACTATCAAGCTCGACCTGCAAGCAGTGAAGACACAACTGGCGAATGATAAAGCTGCTAACTCTCCAGCTCCCCTGAACCAGGTTAAACAGTCCACGAGCAGCCTCTCAACCAGGAGTAGCATGATCAAACACCTTCTGAAGACCCTCAAAGAATGCAGTCACAGAGGAACGGAGAGACGACTGCTTCTCCCACTCAGCAGTGCCCCATTCCCGAGCCCGCCCAGAAAGCTGGGTGATCATGAAAGCCACTCTTGACCTCTCAGTGGGATATGTGAGAGGCTGTAGTTCAAAAGTCAATGAGCACAGAGTCAGAAAAGAGCGGTGAGTACCTGGGGCTCCAGAAATGCGCTCTAGAGCACTGAAGTAGGGTTCTGGACCCGGGACGGCGGGAACAGAAGGGCTGGTGGGTGGTGAAACCGCTGGCGTTTGCCTGGCCTGCATGAGCTGCAGGAGCTGACCGCTCAGAGTCTCCAAATGTTGATTGTGGTGTGCAGAAGCCTCCCAGAAAGCCACCTCCATAGCAGTGAAGCCTTCTCCTGATGGTGCAGGGCGACAGCTTGTGCTGCCAGTACTTGCATTAGGTTTTGCGTGTCGGCTGGGTTCACTTTTGGTCAGATTGTACTGTCAGGTTTCACAAAATAGCTGGCAAAACCCAATAGCACGATACAGAAAACAGTTCAGGTGCAGAAACAGGGTTTAATACAAAGCAAAGGTCAAATGAGGGGCCAGTTGTTCAAAGGTAATCTGATCGGATTTTGGTTATCGGATTGGATCAAATCTTGAAAACGGGTTGTTCAAAAGGGAAAGAAGGATTCTGAAATCAGATTAGATCACGGAATCCAATCCTAGTTTCAATCTGGATCAAACCTTCAGTTTGTGTTGTTCAAACCATTTCAGTAGGATTTGGATAACTTTGATCCAAAAAAAAACAGGATTATCCTGATCCCAACAGGGAGTAGGATTTCAAGGTGGATTTCAGGAAGAAAATGTAGTAAGACTTTAAAATTGGTCAAATAATATATTTGTATCATTTAGTGCATATACACTCTTACTTATATTTTGCACTTGTTTAACTGTTAGTAATAAAGTAGATAAAGTAGATATAGGCAACCAATTAAGCCTTTCAGTATAGTAAATTAAAAATGAAACATAAAAATGATCTTGTCCCCATGAAACAATCCCCTTAAACAAATATCAATAACAAACAAAAAATAATATATTCAATTTTTCTGTCATTCAGCACTTTATATTAATTTCAAAGAAACAATCATCAGCGATGAACCTGTCAAAATTATTTGTAACAACTGCATCCCCTACTACACGTCCAGTCAGTCCCTCATTCTGACAGAACACCAGAGGTTGGTCTGGTTCTTCAACAGGCTCAGGTGCATCATACACATCATCACAGTGAGGGACATTGCGCCTGGTGGCGATGTTGTGCAGGACAATACATGCAAGTATTATGTTGCATGCTCCCTGTGGTTCTACTCGCAAGTAGTTAAGGCATGCAAAGTGTTAAAAATGCTCAAATGCACATCTTGTTTTGCAGTGAGCAGTGTTGAAGTGTGCCTGTGCAGGTGTGGTTGCTGCCAGAAAAGGAGTAATCAGCCATGGTAGGAGTGAACAGGCACTGTCTCCTAATATCATGCCATCCATTCGGTTGGTTTAGAGCACTGGTAAGCACTGGATTTGGTAATCCTGAAAACTGTGCATCTGGATCAGGGTGATCCAATCCATTGTTGCTTTGAAAAAACAGCATCAAAGTAAGATGGATTACCTGATCCTGAATAGCAAAAAATGGGATTTCCAAATCTGGATCATTTTGATCCAGATTAAAAGTTTTGAATAACTGTCCCCAGGTGATCAATCAGCATAGTAAACAAATCCAAAAGAAGCAGGCAAAAAGGAAAGTCCATAGTCCAAAAAGGCAGGTCAACACACAAACAGGCAGGATCATGATCAGAATCAGAATGACAGAACACTGGAGAGCTAGGTAAACACACTAGAGAATCTGGCAAAGAACTGATGGAAAAGGAGCTATAAAAATACTGAGGGGCTGATTATCTGATGAGGAGCAGGTGAGTATGGGGGTGCGGCAGGCCAGGTGAATCAAACCAGCAGGTAATGCAAATGATATGGGAGTTAGTGTGGCAAAATAGGACACAGAACATTGAAAAACTAAAGCCTGGCTGAAGTTGTGACAAATCATACACATTTTCTTTTCCTGCTGTTGTAAGAATCCTGGAGAACTTCAGCATCTTTTCAGGTTATAAATTAAATTTGGGGAAAAGTGAGTGTTTTCCCATTAATACTGCAGCATGTCATCTTCATCTTCAACAGTCAGATTTACCTTTTCAGTTTAGTCCATCTGGGTTAAGATACTGAGGTATCTGGATGCAACACATGCTGGCCTTTAATTCAGCTCAGTTTAAATATAACCTGGTCTTCCTCCATGTGTGAGTTAGGGAATGCAGAGAATACGGGGCTCACAGCTCCAAGGGACCTTGGAGTCAGCATTTAGCTGTGTGGGTCAAAGGTTAGCAGGGGACAAGGCCACTATAGGGACTGAATTGGAGCCTGACTGCTGTGTCAGATGGAGGATGAGATCTAAACACATACACCTCCAGAAAAGGATAGAGGGCTCATCAAGGTAACTTTGGAGTACAAGCCCGAAGGAGGAAGATAGCCCAGAAACTACAATACTTAGGAATTAAAGTGACTCATTCTTTATCTAGCCTTGCATCTGCTAATTTCACTCCCCTTATCTCAATGATTACATTTGACATTCAAAGATGGGGTAACCTCCCCCTTTTATTAATTGGCAAGATTATTGCCAATTAATGAATGCCAAAATATTTCTTTGACTTACTGGATAAGATAATTTATTCTGTAATTTGGGGTGGGAAATTACCTAGGGTTCATAAAACTTAAGTGCAGAGATGTGTACTTAGTGGAGGACTTGCATTACCTAATTTTCTAACTTACTGTTTGGCTGCTCACATCAATAAAACCTTGCTACTGGTTAAAATCTCCTGAATCCTCTTGGTGTAAATTGGAACAATCACCCTGTAGGGGATCTTCTATACCTGCTCCACTTTATTCCTCTTTACCTACAAACCCCCCTCTATATACTGATAAACAAGTGGTCCTTAACACACTAAAGATCTAGTATCAATTTAGATGGCATTTTAAATTTGTAGCTTCATCTCACTTACACAATTCAAATGTTTGGATGTGGATGGTATCTTTCATAGTTTTGCCAATTTGTCATCTCACTACAGCCTCCCTGTCTCATCTGTTTTGCAATTTTTAGACTCACAAGTCTAGACCCCTAGTCTAGACTAGGGGTGGGAATCTGACCAATTGGCCGATTTCACTGGAATTGTATGCCTCCGCCGTTATCGATTCTTCTTAACAATTCTCTCATTTCCCTGCCTACATGAGGAAATTTTGTGTCGTGGTACATTTGCGTCACACTCTCTGCGATGACTTAGACCTTCAAGCGTTGAGAGGAGGAACTGATCTAAAGCCTGGCAGCATTTCACCAAACAAGATGTGTAACCAGTGCAATGCTACCCATGCTACCAATGCAATCAACCCGGATGCAAGTGGACATTAGTGTAAATATTGCCGCTTCTCAATTTGTAGCAAAACTGCTTTTTTTTCTGTCAAAGAAAGAAAGCCAAGTTGTGCCTACAAGCTCTGGGTCTGTGCTACTAACTCTGAAGGCTGCACCCCTGAACAACTGGCTTGAGTACACAAACAAAGTGTCGTTGGGTACCCTGAAAGGCGCTATATGAATGAAATGTTTTATTATTATCATTATTATCATTATTATTGTTGATGCTGTACTATTGTGTAAGAGTGCAAATACCAGCAACATGCTAAAACATTTGTCTACCCAGCATGGAATTAAGTACCAACAATGTCATGTGTTTGACCGCCTGCTTACATGTGCTAACGTTGCTGCTGGTCAAATAAGCTCCACTTGCACACTGTCACCTTGCAACTGCAGCAGCATGCACAGTTTTTTGTTGTATGCTTGAGTTGAATATGTTCATGTTCACAATCTTGTGTAGACATAATTTGGGGAAACTTTAAAATGGTTGCTTTTGATGCAGAAGACTGTGTAGAACTCCTTTTTTTTTACTACTCAATGAACTATTCAGGAATCCATGTGAGAATTGGAAATGGAAGTCAAATGTGATAAATGCCATGGCTCTCCTTGTCACCATAGCCACCTGTTTTTTCTTTGTCCTGATCTGAAAGGTTTCTGGGTGGATTATTTTACTATTATGTCCACTGTTCTTGGGGTATATCTCCAACCTTGTCCTCTGTTTGCTATATTTGGGATTCCTGACCCCTAACTTGCACATAACTCGACACAAAAGGACATTATAGCTTTCACATTCTAACTAGCAAGACATTCCTTGTTGTTGCATTGGAAGTCTGCTAAGTATCTTTCTCTCCTAGTGGCTCAAAGACATCATGTTTTTCTTAAAAATCAAATACAAAGTTACATCAAATACATACTTAATTTCCTATTACACTAATTCAGAGGTACTACCCGACTGAATGTGTGCCTGTTATTGTTGTACCTTTAGTATTGCATAAATAGCCAGTAATATGTGTGTTGGTCATGATGAGCTGAGGGGGGGCATGGCTGGGGGGTTGTTCATTGTTTATTACACAGAACTCTGTAATTTAATTATTTTCCTCTGTATTCTCATCAGAGTATTATTGATTTGTTTTGTTTTTTGGTTATTTTCGTTTTTATATGTGGATGTGTGACTATGTACATATGCATATATGTTTTTTTAAAAAAGGAAAAGGTATATTACATTTCTGTGATTGGAGGTATCGTATTGTACTGTATTTTTTCAATACAAATATTTGGGAGAAAATTTGGGGTTCTATCTATCCCAAAAGAAGTCAAAATGACTAATAATAAAGTAATAAAACCAAGACCAGAAGCAATACTAAAACTTAACTTGGTCTTAGTGAGGGTGGGACCAGACAGGACACACCTCCTCCCCAGGCTTTCAACTGTGGAGGTCAGAGACTCAAGTTCATAGTGCAGCTTGCTGGATTGCCTGGACATGATGTCATAGATGCTGGAGTGCACAAACACAGTGTGGATGTGTGGACAGTGTGGACAGCAAGGATGAGGTGAAACTGGGACAAGTGTAGCGCTGGATGGAAGGACGAACAACATCCGCAGCGCAAGCAGGAGGTGGAATAGGAGAGAGGACAGGCTCTGGGGGAAGCTCAGCCAGAGGCGAGAAGAAGCAAGAGGGTAGGATAACATCCCCGCCGATACTAAACAGGTCATAGAAGGGAAGAGAGAGTCTTTTGCGACCCTTAACTACAGATGCCCAGGACAGGGATCCTGGTGAAGTCAGGCAGGGGACATCAACAGGAGCAGCCACTGCATCCGACGCTAAGGCCTGTTTGTTACCTGCATGCTCGACACATGTCAGCAGGGAACACAGCTCTGTTTGCAGCTAGAGAAGTTCCTCAATTAGCCGCTCAATGGATTGTAGCTCCCACCTCAGCCCCGCGACCTCCGCTGACCAGGCCATCAGTGTGGCTTTCCTCAGTGACATGAGGGACAGGGTATCCTTCAAAACCTGAACATCAAAATAAACACAAAAATATTTACATTGTCTGCATAGGCAGAAAGGGTAGGAAAACCACAATCAGACTTGAAAGTGCCGGTCAGTGAGAGATAACTGAGTCGATTTCCCAGCCTCCACAGCAACGGCTCAATGGCTAAGCTGTACAGCTGGCCCGAGATAGGACAACCCTGTTTTATGCCTCTCTTTACAGGGACTGGCCAACTCATCCCTGCCCCCCTTCACCATACACTGTGCATCCCTGTATAACAAACTCACCCAAGACAAAAAAAACATTATCAGTACCAAATGCCAATTGGTGCTGATTTGCTCTAACTGGTCATGTGACAACAGAATAAACGTGGAGGTGTTCGGGGAGGTGATGGAGGTGAAGGAGGTGTTGAGGGAGGAGAGCCCCTCTTTCAGTCAGATATGTAACTGGAGCTGTCTGTGTTATTACTATGAGAGCTGCTGTTGGAGCTGGTGCCACCTTCAGACCGGCTCCATTGTGTGGATGCTCCCAGGATCAGATTATGCCCCCACCCTCATAATGGGCTCTATACAGAGACACATTAGGTTGCTGTGGTCACCTGGAGCCAACACCTCCCGACTCACTCTTTCATCCTTTGTACGCCAAACAGGAAGGGGAGGGGCTTCACTCTGCAATGCAGGTGGTACAAATACACCCACCCCACCACAAGCACCACCCTGGATTACACCCTGGACAACAAGGACACACCTACAGGTCTTTATCATGTCCTGGACTTTACCTCCGTCAGTCCTGCTACCTCCTTAAAGCACTGAGCTGTACAATGAGCTGCAGATGACACATAGCTGATCGGAGGTCACCCACAGACAACACATCATCTGATCGGAGGTCATCTACAGACAACACATCATCCAATTGGAGGTCACCTGCAGATGACACATCAGCTGATCGGAGGTCACCTGCAGGAAGCAGGCTCAAATCCTGTTTGTGACAACGTGATGTGAGTGTGATGAAAAGACCTGATGTCAGTGAGCAGGCCCAAACCTAGGCATGGGCACGGAGGGCAATCCCCCCAAATGCTTTGACTGCCCCACCAAACCGACCCCGCTTCATTCTGAAAATCCCCCCCCCCCCAAAATTAAAGTATATTCAAATATAGTATATTGTAATTTATTCCCATAAATGCTGCTCAGAGTAATCACAGTCCACCGTTCTTCTACCAACAGATGTAGGTCTCTCTCTCTCCTGCATCGTGCATACAGTCAGTAAGAGTTTCTCTCGGTTAGCATCATATTAGAAACCACTCCAGATAGTTTTAGCCACAGGCTTATTAGTTGCTAGCATGCCTGCTAGCACCTGCTAGTACTAGCATAGTCCCATTGGCAGCTGCTGCAGAGTTTATGACTGTCCCGCTTCTCAGCATGTGAAGCCCCACAAGGGCAGGCTGCGTACTGGCTGTAAAGCGGGTTTCAACTTTGAACCCTTGCTAGCCCCGCTGTTAGTACTGTCGGCCCACGAGTCTCCCCCACCCCCGCCGACAGGATTGAACAGCACATGTTAGTGATAAGGCACTCTATTGCCTGTAAATTCAGGTTAGCGCCGCCGGCCACTGTTTACTTCCTCCGACAGTGGCTAATCTGAGGGTGCTGGCATCAAGCAGGGAGAAACAGGGAACCCAGGCAGGCACACATGACTTTCCGAAGCACGAGAAAGTGGTGCACATTAATATAGCATCAATCAGTCAGTCAAGATTCATTTTTATAGGGCTGTTTATAAAATTGCATTGTCACAGATTACTTCACAGATTACAAAGAAATCTACATTTTGCCCCACCACCAAATTTCCCATCCTCTCTTCACATCTACCACCACCCACATACCGGTAGGCTACCTGAACGAGAGAGCTGCATGAGCACTTTGTCTTGTGTCTTTACACCTTTCCGACGCACTACATAAGAGAAAGAGAAATTTGGTTATTCTGGCTCATGAGAAGGCCATAACAGCTGGGCTAGATATGGATGCATTAAGGTGACAGAAGACTGATGCTGTAATAAGTTACAGCCTTAGCCATGTTCTGTGTAACATAAAAAGATTTTTAGTAACAGAGCCAGCAAAACAAAACAACGAGGAAATACAATATGAAACTTGACTAATAGTGAGTTTATTTACCTAAATGATATGAACAACTAAAATGTTTCTTGAGATAAAAAAAAACAAAAAAACTTGTAACACAAAAAATCTGTTGTAAAATATTTATTGTTTATACACCAAACTTGTAACATGAGCAAATGCTGGGAGATGATAGAACAAATAATAATATTTAGGGTTAGATTCCATTTAATATTAGATGACTAACTATAATTGGGCTTTAATAAAGTTGTCCTTCTATAAGGGGGAGTAGCCAACATTTTTTACTGCCCCCCCTAATCAAGGCAGTCTAGAACCGGGCCTGGTTATGGGGCTGAAGCAAATTGCCTTTAACAGTCCAGAAGTCACAGAATGTCTTTTTAATGTGTGTCAGCAGCTGCATTCATAGTTTATGTAGTATGTACTACTGCTCCCCCAGCTCCTCCTTTTCCTCCTCCTCCTCTTCCTGCTCCTCCTACTCCTCCCCCTCCTCCTCCTCCTCCTTGTCCTGCTCCTCCTCTTCCTCGTCCTCCTCCTCCTTTTCCTCCTCCTCCTCCTCCTCTTCTTCTTCCTCCTCCTCTTCTTCTTCCTTCTCTGGTCCTCTGTTAACAAGCTTCCCCCCCTCTGACCAGTGAAGTGTGATGTTGTGTGATGTCAGCAGGACACTGGGTGCTCTGATTGTGAGGGGCCTGTTTTTGATTGGATAAGTGGCTCAGCTTCCTTTATGCTTTTGAGCCTGAGGTGCTTGTGGGCTCTTAATCAGTGGTGCAGTGTTCAGGGGGCGCAGGATAAAGGAGCGCCGCCTCATTCAGACCCCGCTGTTCATTGTCCCTCACCTCCGCACCTCGGCTGAGCAAGGTAAACAAATGGCAAACAAAAGGTGGAGCTTCAGAGGCGAGCCGCCACAGTGGGGGGGCTGCTCCTCAAACGTGACTGCTGTCCCCCTGAACGCTCCCTCATCCTGTCCACTCTCCCACTGAACTCTCCCCCAGTTTACTTTTCAGAATTGTGATTTGCTGTTTCAGTGTTGGACTTTTTAAACATGTTTTTGATTGAAACTGGTTAAAGTGACCCTGAACACGACAACATCTCTTCAGGAAAGTTTCAGTCTCTCACTTTTATCACGTGACCTTGGGTTTATAGTGGGTCATTTTGGTGGGTCTGGACCTGCAAGTTGGACCACTGGGACTGTCAGAGGATTTACTCACTGACCCTCTGTCCTTCAGACAAAGCAGTGAGTACTTTTACTTTGAGTAAATGTTAGTGAAACTTGTGTACTGATATGCTTCTACTTGTACGGTTGGATTTGTGAATGTTGTGATCTAAACTTGTCTCGTCTTGTGCCAAACTTACCCCCACATCTAATTCCTTTCTGTCTATTTAAAACCAGCCCTCCCTCCTCCAAAGTACATACACACACACACACACACACACACACACACACACATACTTTCACCCCGAGATGGCCCTAATCCCCCCTCTATAGCACCCTCCTCCTTCTCTCTCTTCTAATCTTTGGCTGCCTTGCTTGCTCTCAGGGGATCAGATGTGCTGATGAGGCATCGTGTGACCAAACTGCAGCTTTACTGTGGGATTGTGGTTTTGACTCTTTAGCCGATCCTCAGAGGATCACCGAGCTGAAAGGACTCGTCACCACTTCAACAAGACACATCAGACCTGTGACTTCATCACAGTGAACATTATTTAGTTAGTTTGATTCTTCACATGATGCTGTTCATTAAGATGAAATATTTATTATGCAGTTGGGGTTTCTTCTGTCTGAAATATGTTGAAATCAGACTGATGTAGGTGTCATGTAGATGTGGTTGTATCATCTGCATAAAAATGATATTGGGTTAATCTGTACAAACTCAAATCCACTTTGCCCGCTTCATGTCATTGATTTTCTTGGTAAAAAAATCAAGTCCTCCGGCTGTACTGATTACTTTCTGATCTACACTTCATCATGTCAGTGAACGTCCTTATATGGATTGTGAATCTCACCTATGTCTCAGATTGTGTTGAAATGTGTCCTGAACATCACAGAGACACTGAGGATCATTTACAACATGTGTTCATTTAAATAGTTGTTACTGAATGTTTACAGTCATCACATTAATAACAATAAACCTGTTTTATTTTCAATCATCAATATCTCCAGTAGTTTTCACTTTATTGAACCAGTTGTTGATTCTGCATAGTGTTACTGTAGCTCTGTCACATCTGCAGGTGATGTGACTATAAATAAAGTGGCGGGTCCTGATAATTTACCTGGCCCTGCACCAAAAAATCGTCATCTAACGGTAGATTGCTGCATCATTTCTGTCACAAACAAGACCAGAGTCTCTCTGTGGTGATGACTCAGCTCTATGACACAGAAACACATCACAACAGGCTCTACATTAAATATACACTATGCCACAATAACATTACATAATCACTATCTCATGCCACTATAATTATTCACACTGATATCATTTTCAGTATCTCCTAGTTTTGATTGGCTCTCCAATCCGACAGTCTGCTGATATTCAGATATGGAGGAAGTTACAGCTAGTTAAGTGCTATACAGCTGCAATGAAAGGCGAGCCAAATGAGAGTCTAAAGAGCACAGCGGTGGTGGTCTGTGGAGAGGCGAATCATCAGCGTTATGGGACTGATGGCACCTCATCACTCAGACAGAAAGCTCCCCCCAGATGGCAGTGTGGACTCCATGGGCTGAAAGCTTTCACCAAAGGACAAAAGACTTCTAATTGAGAACAAACTGTCAGAGAAAGAGACAAGACCATGACGCAGAAGAGCCTGCTTTTGGCCCACGGCCAGCTCTGGGGCCCCAGGCTCAGTCTATCAGAGCCCCTGGCCCCTACGACCTCCTCAGACCTCCTCAGACCTCCTCAGACCTCTTGTGACTGAGACAAGAGGCCACGGAAGATAACGCGCTCAGCAGCTCCACACAAAGAGCTTCAGTGCCGACACAGGACGAATCAGCAGAGTGTCAATGAGCCACAGAGAGAGTGTGAGGTCTGAGGGGGAGGATGGGGGAGAGTGCAGTGCTGCAGGCTCATCTGAGGACAGAAACAAGACAATTCAAAGCTCAGTAACCAAATCTCTGATCATACTGATCAGGTTGTCACATGAGAAACTCTGTGACATTAAATCAAACCTCCAAGTCATTGAATCAGTTTTCATCTCATCTCATCATCTCTGAGTTAGAATTGCAGCAATGTAATAATGGCTAATAATGTAATAACCGCTCATAATGTAATAATCTAAATGTAATAAAAATTCATAATGTAATAATCAGGTCATTATGTAATAAAATCACGGACATATAATGTGTTAAGGGCTTTGCATATAATGTAACAATGTAATAACTTATTACAGTAAGAGCTTTATTGATACCACTCAGTGTTGTATTATCATCATTTTACCTCTAAAATAAAGCTGCGAGTAAAGCGAAAGGCTTGGGCTTCAGTCTGCCATCAACCAGCAACAGGTGAGGTACATCAAGGACCTTTGACTGAGAAGACTCTTTTTTTTTTTCAAATTATTTGTAGGGGTGCACAACATCCTCAAATGGATGTACATTAGATATTTGTTAAAAGTAAATATTTACATCAATCTAGTGATGAAAAAAAATGTCTGCATACCCCACCTTAATGCCTACTGATTCAGTGAATTTTGTTTTATGTTATGGCCAGTTGATGGCAGATGGCAGACTGAAAAGGTAGAGCTGAGAAGACTTGCTTGATGATAAGGTCGGTATAGACCCACCATCTGCCCGATCACCCCTATCCCAGACTTTTGGCTCTTAATACTACATTAATAGCTGATGACATTTTGTATTGACCCACCAAAAACATAAATAATGTAGGTGATGGATGATAATATATGGGCAAATGAATTGCAATTGCAGCTAAAACATACAACCTTATTCTAGCAAACGTCTTACACACAAGAAATAGCTGCCAGCTAAAACATAAAAAATAGCTGCTAGCTAAAACATACAACAAAATCTTAACAAACATCTTTATACACAGAAGATTCAAACAGATAAGGCGGATGGCTTGGTTTAACAAAGATATCAATTGAACTGTAAAGGTCACAAATAGTGCTGCTTACCTGCAATAGTTAGACAGTAGAAGCGAGCACAACCTTCTTAAAGACCCCAAATAACTCTCATGGGTGCCACATAGTGGCTCAACGTTATACATCAATAAAATGTGAGAATGCAATAACTGTTAAATAATACTTGGTTTCACTAATATAGTTTATTAATGCACTGATGAAGCCCATGCTCTTTGGTTTACTTGCAGCTTTATTTAGGAGGTTAAATGATGATATTGCAACACTTTTCTCACTATATGAGCTAGTATTACATTATGAGCTGTTATTACATTATGAGTGGTATCAAAAAGCCTATTTATGTAATAATTTATAACATTATTACATTATGTGCAAAGTCCTTATAACATTATGCGTCTGTGGTTTTGTTACATTATGAGCCAATTATAACATTATGAACTTTTATTACATTTAATTATTACATTGTGAGCTGTTATTACATTATTAGCCATTATTACATTATCGGTTGCTACAATTGTATTCGATGAGAGACTCAAAAATCAATTGTCTCACAAAATGGACCTTTAAATGAGTTTAAGTTGAATGTTCCACTGAAAAATTAAAGTTTAGACAAAAGACTGTCAGTCAGATTAAACTTCTTCAGTTTGTGTTTGGTGTGATTTCAGTCCTGAGGACAAAAAAAGAAACTCATGCTGGACTTCAGGTTATTCGTCAGTTTAAAATGTTTGTGTCCTTTGGACTTGAGCTGAATCCTGTCAGCTTGTGCAGGACTCGGTCTTTGTGGAGGATCATGGTCCAGTGCTGCAGAGTTTAGTGTGAGATGAAAAGCAGCTCTACCACCAACAGAGCTGAATGGTCATTGTGAGGTTCACAAAGACTCACTCGTCTCAATGGTTCACTTTGGCAGCAGACAAAGGCCTAAAAACACAGATTGAGGCTCCAGAAGAGAAGCAGCACTCGAGCCTGAGACATTCATGTGTGATTGTGTCCTCTGTGTTAAAGATGCCATCAATCAGCCCATCAGTCTGCTGCAGCTGAGCTCATTTACATGCTGGAGCATCAGTCATCAGCAGGACGCAGGAATGCCTCCTTTACAGGAATTCACTGCAATACTCTGTTGTTTCTGTTCACTGCATTATTTGATTTATTACATTAAAGGAATGTTCAAACATTAAATATAGTATGTCCGATTTTAGTGTCAGCTCAGACATCTGATGATCAGACTGAACACACAGTCCATCAATTGACAGGAGGGGGGGCGCTGTGCCTTTTATAGCAAAAGACCTGATTGCGTCCCCCCTCCAGATCACTGGACCAGGTCAAGATCCAGACTCCATCCTATTTGGACCAGTGACTGATAAGTGATTAAGAAACTTCACACATTGAACTTCACACTGGTTTAACATCTCCAACTTTCCAGAAAGTGATGAAGCAGAGAAAAATTCAGCTGTCAGTTCATCAGTAAAGAGATTTTCAGTGAAGAAAAGCTGCAGTCAACATAAACCTCTTGTGTTTTTTCTTAACTGCTGGAAAACATGTGACCACCCTGCGAATGTGCAGTGAATCATATCTAATTAATGAATGATCAAAGAAAAAGGAAAGGCAGTTTACCAGAAGCTGAAAAACACAGCCAAGCAGTGTGTCGGTTACTTTGTGACACAACTTTTTAACAACTGATGAGTCACAAAGGAGCACTGCCTCAGTTTTGACTTTGTGCATGACCAGGCAGAAGATTTACAACTGGTATCAGCAAGAAGAGGACTGAAGCCAAGGTGGTGCAACTGGCTCCAGCAGCCCAGCAGACTCTCAGACGGAAGACGCATCATCTCATGTGATGATGCTCAGCCAACCAGATCTGTGCAGTATGTTAAAAGTTGTGATGTGAGTCTGACAGAAACATACAAACTTTGAATCATTAATGAAGTCTGACATTTTGATGTTAATGTTAATGACCAGTTCGACTTCAGTGTGATCGTCTGACCAACAGACGACCAGACCAAGCTTGGAGCGTGCTCTCATCTCTACATTAAATATCCCTCCCTCTGAGATGGAGGACAGACCGATGGAGGACTGATGAGCCCCAGATTCCTCACCAAGTAAAGCCACCAAACGGATACACTAGTGAGGTGAGCCAGCACACTCTCAAGTCAGCTGAGGAGCATTATAGAACAGAGTTCTATAACATGTTAGATAGTGTACATATTCAGTTTGAGGAGAGGGTCAACCAACCAGATCTAGATGTCTTGCAGAAGCTGAAGGAAACTCTTCTGACTGGAGAAGTGAGGGACATTGTTGATCAACACCCAGAGCTAAACAGGGGCATATTAAGGGTCCAACTAGCCATGTTTAGGTCCAAATACACTTTCAAATATAGTATTGAAGTGGCTGATATAATGAGAGGTTTGACAGTTGAAGTGAATCCCTTGTTAGGCTGCTTTTAGTCATCCCAGTTTCATCAGCTGAGGCTGAAAGAAGTTTCAATGCTCTTAGGAGACTTAAAACATGGCTTAGAACCACCATGACACAAGTAAGACTGAACAGTCTTGCTGTGTGCCATGTCCATCAGGGAAAACTGGACAATACTGACCAGACAGAAATCTGCCAGCAGTTCATTTCTGTTACAGACTGGCGTAGGCATGTGTTTGGCTCTTTCAAATACGAACAACCAGTGGACACTAATCTGCTTGTATTTGAGTATTAGTGACAAACACATTTACATTTCATTTATGTTTATTTACAATGTTGTATTGTATTTATGTATTTCCGATGTTGTTGATGGACAGTAGGTTATGTTAACTGACAGTATCATGCACAGTTGCACTACAGCCCTACAGCCCTGCACTAAAGAGTAAAGATGAGAACTCTTCGAAGTTGACTCCTTGAATTTCATGAGTTGCTTTAACCTACAACATCTGCATGACATGAAATTATGATTGCTAATGTAAAAAACTTCAACTTTTGGGAGTGCTGAAATGACTTACAAATACCTAAGTTTCTGTTGTAACATTCAGGGGCAGGAACAAACGGCTCACGGGGGTGAAAAGCGCCTATTGATACTGCTGGGGAGAGATTAGACACAGGTGGGTTATTAAACTGGAGTTGATTTTCACTCGAGCGAGGCCGTAAATCAGATTGTGGAGGGACTCCATTATCCTACGTAGTGTCTGGTCATGATGTCTAAGCATAATCCCTTGGGAGGACACATCTCAGGTTAGATACCTGTGAACCAGAGTCTGAGTCGGCTGGGTCCAACATGGCCAAATTGTTCTGTTATGATGTGTACAGATTTTGGACCCAAATGTACAACTCAGATAACAGATCCTCAGTAAAAGGGAAATGCAAAACACACACAAAAGGAAGAAGGCAGGTCTGCCATGATGAGATCATGACATAATTATTGATTTTGCCCTGTTGAATAGTATCATTGTTATTTATTGTTGTGATTGTGATTTGGCAGCACATGTAAAATGCCATGCCAGTAAAGCCTGAATTGCATTGAATTGAACAGAGGATGGACTGATGGAGGACAGATGGAGGACAGACTGATGGAGGACAGATGGAGGACAGACTGATGGAAGACTAATGGAGGACGGATTGATAAAGGACGGCCTTACAGAGGACTGATGCAGGATGGACTGATGGAGGACAGAATGATGGAGGACTCATGCAGGACAGACTGCTGGAGGACAGACTGATGGAAGACTGGTAGAGGACAGACTGATGGATGATTGATAGAGGACAGATTGATGGGGGCAGATGGAGGACTGATGGCAGACTGATAGAGGACAGAGTGATGGAGGACTGATGGAGGACAGACTGATGGAGGGCAGACTGATAGAGGACAGACTGATGGAGGTCTGATGGAAGACAGACTGATGGAGGGCAGACTGATAGAGGACAGAATGATGGAGGTCTGATGGAGGACCGACTGATGGAGTACTGATGGAGGATGGACTGATGGAGGACCGACTGATGGAGTACTGATGGAGGACTGATGGAAGATGGACTGATGGAGGACAGATGGAGGACAGACTGATGGAGGACAGACTGATGGAAGACTAATGGAGGACGGACTGATGAAGGACAGACTGACAGAGGACTGATGCAGGATGGACTGATGGAGGACAGAATGATGGAGGACTCATGCAGGACAGACTGCTGGAGGACAGATTGATGGAAGACTGATAGAGGACAGACTGATGGATGATTGATAGAGGATGGATTGATGGGGTAGATGGAGGACTGATGGAGGGCAGACTGATGAAAGACTTATGGAGGACAGAGTGATGGAGGACAGAAAGATGGAGGACTGATGGAGGACAGACTGATTGAGGGCAGACTGATAGAGGACAGACTGATGGAGGTCTGATGGAAGACAGACTGATGGAGGGCAGACTGATAGAGGACAGAATGATGGAGGTCTGATGGAGGACTGATGGAGGACCGACTGATGGAGTACTGATGGAGGACTGATGGAAGATGGACTGATGGAGGACAGATGGAGGACAAACTGATGGAGGACGGATGGAGGACAGACTAATGGAAGACTAATGGAGGACGGACTGATGAAGGACGGACTGACAGAGGACTGATGCAGGATGGACTGATGGAGGACAGAATGATGGAGGACTCATGCAGGACAGACTGCTGGAGGACAGATTGATGGAAGACTGATAGAGGACAGACTGATGGATGATTGATAGAGGATGGATTGATGGGGTAGATGGAGGACTGATGGAGGGCAGACTGATGAAAGACTTATGGAGGACAGAGTGATGGAGGACAGAAAGATGGAGGACTGATGGAGGACAGACTGATTGAGGGCAGACTGATAGAGGACAGACTGATGGAGGTCTGATGGAAGACAGACTGATGGAGGGCAGACTGATAGAGGACAGAATGATGGAGGTCTGATGGAGGACTGATGGAGGACCGACTGATGGAGTACTGATGGAGGACTGATGGAAGATGGACTGATGGAGGACAGATGGAGGACAAACTGATGGAGGACGGATGGAGGACAGACTGATGGAAGACTAATGGAGGATGGACTGATGAAGGACGGACTGACAGAGGACTGATGCAGGATGGACTGATGGAGGACAGAATGATGGAGGACTCATGCAGGACAGACTGCTGGAGGACA
>JARJLU010019538.1:0-22548 GCA_030272975.1 Sparidentex hasta | reverse complement strand
GACTGACAGAGGACTGATGCAGGATGGACTGATGGAGGACAGAATGATGGAGGACTCATGCAGGACAGACTGCTGGAGGACAGATTGATGGAAGACTGATAGAGGACAGACTGATGGATGATTGATAGAGGATGGATTGATGGGGGCAGATGGAGGACTGATGGAGGGCAGACTGATGAAAGACTGATGGAGGACAGAGTAATAGAGGACAGAATGATGGAGGTCTGATGGAGGACCGACTGATGGAGTACTGATGGAGGATGGACTGATGGAGGACTGATGGAGGACCGACTGATGGAGTACTGATGGAGTACTGATGGAAGATGGACTGATGGAGGACAGATGGATGACAGACTGATGGAAGACTAATGGAGGACGGACTGATGAAGGACAGACTGACAGAGGACTGATGCAGGATGGACTGATGGAGGACAGAATGATGGAGGACTCATGCAGGACAGACTGCTGGAGGACAGATTGATGGAAGACTGATAGAGGACAGACTGATGGATGATTGATAGAGGATGGATTGATGGGGGCAGATGGAGGACTGATGGAGGGCAGACTGATGAAAGACTGATGGAGGACAGAGTGATGGAGGACAGAATGATGGAGGTCTGATGGAGGACCGACTGATGGAGTACTGATGGAGGATGGACTGATGGAGGACTGATGGAGGACCGACTGATGAAGTACTGATGGAGGACTGATGGAAGATGGACTGATGGAGGACAGATGGAGGACAGACTGATGGAGGACAGACTGCTGGAGGACAGATTGATGGAAGACTGATAGAGGACAGACTGATGGATGATTGATAGAGGACGGATTGATGGGGGCAGATGGAGGACTGATGGAGGGCAGACTGATGAAAGACTGATGGAGTACTGATGGAGGACTGATGGAAGATGGACTGATGGAGGACAGATGGAGGACAGACTGATGGAGGACGGATGGAGGACAGACTAATGGAAGACTAATGGAGGACGGACTGATGAAGGACGGACTGGAGGACTGATGGAAGATGGACTGATGGAGGACAGATGGAGGACAGACTGATGGAGGACAGACTGATGGAAGACTAATGGAGGACGGACTGATGAAGGACTGATGGAGGACAGAGTGATAGAGGACAGAATGATGGAGGTCTGATGGAGGACCGACTGATGGAGTACTGATGGAGGATGGACTGATGGAGGACTGATGGAGGACAGACTGATGGAGTACTGATGGAGGACTGATGGAAGATGGACTGATGGAGGACAGATGGAGGACAGACTGCTGGAGGACAGATTGATGGAAGACTGATAGAGGACAGACTGATGGATGATTGATAGAGGACGGATTGATGGGGGCAGATGGAGGACTGATGGAGGGCAGACTGATGAAAGACTGATGGAGGACAGAGTGATGGAGGACTGATGGAGGACAGACAGATGGAGGACTGATGGAGGACAGACTGATTGAGGGCAGACTGATAGATGACAGACTGATGGAGTACTGATGGAGGACTGATGGAGGACCGACTGATGGAGGACTGATGGAAGATGGACTGATGGAGGACAGATGGAGGACAGACAGATGGAGCGCTGATGGAGGACAGACTGATTGAGGGCAGACTGATAGGGGACAGACTGATGGAGGACTGATGGAAGATGGACTGATGGAGGACAGATGGAGGATGGACTGATGGAGGACAGATTGATGGAGGACGGATGGAGGACAGACTGATGGAAGACTAATGGAGGACGGACTGATAAAGGACGGACTGACAGAGGACTGATGCAGGACAGACTGCTGGAGGACAGATTGATGGAAGACTGATAGAGGACAGACTGATGGATGATTGATAGAGGACGGATTGATGGGGGCAGATGGAGGACTGATGGAGGGCAGACTGATGAAAGACTGATGGAGGACAGAGTGATGGAGGACTGATGGAGGACAGACAGATGGAGGACTGATGGAGGACAGACTGATTGAGGGCAGACTGATAGATGACAGACTGATGGAGTACTGATGGAGGACTGATGGAGGACCGACTGATGGAGGACTGATGGAAGATGGACTGATGGAGGACAGATGGAGGACAGACAGATGGAGCGCTGATGGAGGACAGACTGATTGAGGGCAGACTGATAGGGGACAGACTGATGGAGGACTGATGGAAGATGGACTGATGGAGGACAGATGGAGGATGGACTGATGGAGGACAGATTGATGGAGGACGGATGGAGGACAGACTGATGGAAGACTAATGGAGGACGGACTGATAAAGGACGGACTGACAGAGGACTGATGCAGGACAGACTGCTGGAGGACAGATTGATGGAAGACTGATAGAGGACAGACTGATGGATGATTGATAGAGGACGGATTGATGGGGGCAGATGGAGGACTGATGGAGGGCAGACTGATGAAAGACTGATGGAGGACAGAGTGATGGAGGACTGATGGAGGACAGACAGATGGAGGACTGATGGAGGACAGACTGATTGAGGGCAGACTGATAGGGGACAGACTGATGGAGGTCTGATGGAGGACAGACTGATGGACGGCAGACTGATAGAGGTCAGAATGATGGAGGTCTGATGGAGGACAGACTGATGGAGTACTGATGGAGGACTGATGGAGGACCAACTGATGGAGTACTGATGGAGGACTGATGGAAGATGGACGGATGGAGGACAAATGCAGGATGGACTGATGGAGGACTGATGGAGGACAGAGTGATGGAGGATGGACTAACTATTCTCCCCTCTCAGTCATTCCATCTGTCCTGTTTCCGTCACAGCAGCACACACACACACACACACACACACACACACACAGAGTCGTCCCCCCCGCTGCCCTCTGATTGTGTCCATGCACACTAAGGCACTTCTCTATAGCTTTTTGATTGGCTTTCAATCCCCAAGCACTGTGTGTGTGTGTGTGTGTGTGTGTGTGTGTGTGTGTGTGTGTGTGTGTGTGTGTGTGTGTGTGTGTTAGGCATACGCAGATTTAGTGTGTGTGTGTGTGGGGGGGGACTGGGAAACTGGGACAGATGGAGCTGATTGTTGAGGTGAGAGACATCTGCAGAGAGAGAGGGAGAGAGAGAGAGGGAGAGAGAGAGACAGAGCGAGATACACACACACACACACACACACACACACACACACACACACACACAGTTGTTCATATTCCAGCTGTTTCATGTTTGTTTTTTGTCAAACTGATATAAACTGACTGATTAACTGAATTCATGGACTCATTGATCACCATGATCTTAAAGTTGGAATTATTCTCCACATCAGTTCTTGGCTTTCTTGGCCTACATTTAACCCTCTGAAAATGTGGATCATTTGGTAGTAACATTATTGTCTTCTGAAGGCCGGCACGGGCCTCATTTTCTAAGATTGATTTAAGCCATAAGCACTGAAATAAATCCGCTGACACCAAACATGTCATGCTACTGGGAAAGGAGCTAAATATCGCTCCAAATTTGAACAGTTTTTACCGCTTTCACTGTGAACTGTGCTCACCTTTCTTCTAAAAGAAATTTGTGTGAAGAAATTCGTTGTCTTCCCTCTACTTGCTTTCTTTCCCTTTCTGCCTTTTCATTTTGGTTAAGGCTCCCTGATTTTGCTTTCTTGGGTAAAGACATGTTGATGAGCAGCAGCCACTCCACTCATTAAGCTGCCCCAGCCAGCCCTCAGACACACTGGCCTGCCACCTGTGCAGCCGCGTGAGAGGGGAGAGACCCCAGCACTGCTGCAGAGGAGCCGTGGACTGAGAATGGCCGTTTTAGACAGAGCACCAATCCGCCAATATGCCCGTCCTTTTGGTGGCTCGGTCCGCATTTTTTTGACAGAGGCCAGGAAATTGGGGGTCTGTTTTGGTCCTTCGATTTTCCGCCTTGGTCGGTACACTTATTTCTGCCTCGCCTACTATCTAAAAATGAGGCGAAAATGTGCCAGCCTCTGCATGAGGTGGCCGGAGGTGTCATTGACCTGCACTGTTGTGCGACCCACAGCCGGGGAGTTTTAAAACCAAGAAACAGCTGATCACAGCAGTCAGTCCATCACTTCATCCCCAGACATTAAGATGAACAACTGGACAGCTGCAGAGATCCAGGAGATCCGGTGTCTCCACGGTCTCTGTAGCTGTTTGGTTGTGTTAGCGTGTTGTTTTGTAGGCAAGCTAAGGACGGTCACTACTTCCAAATTAAAAGCCAATCCAATTAATTGTTTGGGGGGAAAGCCAGCGACGAAATTAACAGGATTCCTCTTTCCAATGACACCGTCCAGCGGTGCATCAAATTTATGGCTGAAAGTGTGGAAGATCAGCTGGTGACATGTTTGCGCCAAAGCCAGTTCTTCTCACTACAGTTGGATGAATCTACCGACATTGGGAATGAGGCAAATCTGCTGTGTTTTGTGAGATACATTTATGCCGGTGGAGTGTGATGCATGATGACTTTCTCTTCTGCAGTTCCCTGCTGACCAATACTACAGGAGAAGCAGTTTTTCACTCCCTCAATGACTTCATCATGACGACTAACCTGGACTGGTAAAGATGTGTCGGCATTTGCACCGACGGCGCAACTGCAATGATTGGGAAGCTGAAAGGACTGGTACCACACGTTCGCACAGTAGCACCGTCTGTAGCAGCAACACACTGTTGCATCCACAGAGAACAACTGGCTGTGAAAAAAATTCCACAGTGCCTAAAATCAGGACTGGACGAATCTGTGAAAATAGTCACAAGATCAAAGGTAAAGCACTGAACACATGTGTTTTTAAAGCTCTGTGTGAAGAAATGGGGAGCGAACACACAAAACTCCAAAAGTTCCACACTGAAGTTCGATGCCTGCCACGTGGTAAAGTTCTTACCCGTCTATTTGAACTGCGAGACGAGGTAATGTTATTAATGCACCACAGCGATGAACTGTATGACAGAATGCATGATTTCCAGTGGCTTGCAAAGTTGGCATACTTGGCTGATGTTTTCAGCACTCTCAGTACTTTGAATGTTGCTCTGCAAGGGAAGACCGTCACCATCTTCAATGTCCAAGACAAAAATAAAGCCACACACATGAAAATGGAATTATGGCGTGGCTCCACATCCAGCCTGAGCACCCTGAGCTGGCTGACTTTGCTCTGAAATTGTTGATGCCGTTTCCAACCACCTACAACTGTGAAGTTAGATTTTCCTCCTTTGTTGGTCTGAAAACAAACCAGTGCAACTGGATTAATGTGGACTATGATATGAGACTGAAACTGTCCAGTTTGGAGCCAGACATTGCTTCACTCATGGCACAGAAAAAAAAGCAGCACCATTCTTCTCATTAAGATGGTGAAAATACTGAGTGAATACAGAGACTATGATATTACTTCCTTGTGGGATGGGTTAAATACAAAGAATCTCACTGTTAAAGCTGTGTGACAAAAATAAAGTACCTGTATCTTTGGTAAAACTGTCATTTTATGTTATAATTTGTGAACTGAAGTTGGCATATTGTTTTGGGGCTATTTTGAGTTAGCTGGTCCGTGAGTGTTTTTTTTATGGGTTATGTAGTCCTTAGTCTGAAAAAGTTTGAGAAACACGGTCTTATTTTGAAGACAAATTCTATGTCACTGTTCACAGCCAAATTCACAGCTTCACATCACGTCACTTGTTTACGCCTACCCCAGAGGCGGCTTTTGGAAAAGAAGGAATATTAGGCCTTGGTTTTAGAATGACAGACCGGCACATTGCTGCCCTTACCCTTGGAGCAAATGTGCCGCCTTTTCTGTCTAAAAAGGACTAATGACTCTGAGCAGCATGTGAATTACAATATAATATACTTCTCGCCTTTCCCCTGATGATCTAAATAAGTAGCTAAATTTGTCGCTAGTCGCTTTTCAGAAATAAAGTCTCTAAGAGGGTCTGAAAAGTTGCTAAATCTAGCAAGAAAGTTGCAAAGTTGTCAACACTGGCGGTTGCTAACAAGTGTCTAAATGAGACTACAGAGGTTGTCGGGGACACTAAATGCCCTTACAGTGAACACGGAGACTCATCTACTCAATAGTCCGTCTTCACAGGCCCAGTTTAGTTGCACACTATTCTGCCTCGGACTTTACAACTTGTACATTGATCAATGTACAGAAGCCTGTATAGTCATTGTGTAATAAGACTGGTTTTAAACCCAGGAGATGAGCTGAGGTAGGTGTCCACTCTTTTATGTGCCGAGGGATGAAAGTGAAGCTCACATCAGAGAAAACATGCGACAAAGTTTCCACATACCTGAATATGCATCAGGCGGAGGAGTCAGGTTTGTTTACATTACTGTTCCACCTCCTTCCTGATGACAGGTTTGGAAAAACAGAGAGCTGTGCTTGGAAGAGGGGCCAACATACAGTATAATCCATTCCTTGACCAGTTGAAAAATTGCAAGAATTTACATTTTGCACTGTTGGATCTTAAAAAAGGTTCTAAGAGTTTCAAAATGCAAAAAGAAGAAATAGGAGTGACAAAAAAAAAATAAAAATAGAGTAAGCAATTTATTGAAAACAATTAAACTGAAATAGGCTGTTCATCAGCTGTTCAAAAGTTTAAGACCACAGCACAACAAAAATGTGGATTCAACGTCACTTTCTGTCAGGCATTCACACTGTCATGACCTCCTGATGGCAATAGCCAAAAAGCTTTCTCTCGTTGAACGTGGTCGGATTGTTGAGCTGCATAAGCAAGGCCTCTCGCAGCGTGCCATCGCTGCTAAGGTTGGACACAGTAAGACAGTCATTTTGAAGTTCTTAAAAGATCTTGAGGGTTATGGAACAAAAAAGTCAAGTGGTAGACCCCAAAAAAAAATTTCCCCAGCGCTGAGCCGGAGGATCCGAGTGGCTGTCCTTCAAGACACAGGACGATCCTCATCAGAAATTAAGGCCGTTACTGGTGCATCGGCATCTGCGAGATAAGGGCTTTAAGAACAAAAAAACATCGTCAAAAGCCTCGTCTCCTTCAACACCACAAAATTGCCCGTTTGGACTTTGCAAGAGAGCACTAAATATGGGACATTGAAAGGTGGAATAAAGCTTTACTCTCTGGTAACCTAGATGCCATCATGATCTGGGGTGCTTTTTCCTTCAATGGAACAATGTGTCAGGTTATGGGGTTTAAAGGAAAGACTATGGAAGGGGAGGTGGACCCAAATGCAGTTACACAGGAGGCAAGAACAAGGGAACAAACAAAAGGCGAGCTTTATTTAAAAGCTGATCACAAAAAACAAAAGCAGAAAAATGGGGACGAAAGGCAAAGTAGCAACCAAGGACGAGACAAAGTAGCAAAGCAAAATACAAAGTTCAAATCAAAGTCAAAGTTCAAACCAAACATGGAAAAAAAATGCAAAATTCCAAAACATACCGAACAGGGAACAGGGAACCGGGGCATGGACAGAATACAAACAATGATCGGACAGGGAGTGAAGGGAACACAGAGACTAAATACACAGACGCTGATGATCAGACGAGGAACAGGTGAGGAGAGAGGAGGCCAGGTGAGGTAATGAGGGGGAGGAGCACATGAGAAAACATGAAGGGAACAATACAGCAGACAGATGGAGCCAGAGGGGAGAACATGGGAGAAACTTAAAGGACAAAAGACACAAGAGGGCATGGAAATTCAACAAGGGAAATACACAGGGAAACTTAAAGGACACATGAGGGCATGGAAAAACAAAACATGAGACACAGGACATGATACAAAGACATAAATCTTCCAGAGGAATAACGTCACTCTTTTGGACCATCCTTCGTGTTCCCCTGATCTAAATCCAGTTGAGAACATTTGGGGATGGATGGCAAGGGAAGTTTACAAAAATGGACATCAGTTCCAGACAGTGGATGCCCTCCGTGAAGCCATCTTTACCACTTAGAGCAGCATTCCCACTAGCCTCCTGGAAACACTCGAATCAAGCATGCTAAAACAAATTTTTGAGGTGATCAACAAGCTTTTTTTGAGCTATGGTCTTAAACTTTTGATCAGGTGATGAACAGCCTATTTCAGTTTGTTGCTTTCAATAAATTGCTAAATCAGTTTTTTTTTGTGTCACTCCCATTTCTTCTTTTTGCATTTTTACTTAGAACCTTTTCAAGATCCAACAGTGCAAAATGTAAATTCTTGCAATTTTTCAACTGGTCTTAAAATTTTGATCAGGAGTGTATCTCTGAGTCAGACTGTCATACATGACTTTATAATCAGATTAATGTATACATCATCAATACCTGTGACTACGTCACTGTCATAATGGTGATTTTTATGTGAGCAGAGAGAAGTGCGCGTGTGCGCCTGTTTGTTTGTCACCTCAGGCCATTTAGTCACTTAAGGTCTGATCAATTTCCTGAACTGAACTCTTTGTTCAGCTTTGTTGACCCATCACTTCTTCCTCCTCCGTAGTACTACTTTAACAGTAGTATTTCCTGACAGTAGTATTACTTTGACTGAAGTATTTCATGGTAGTACCACTACTTTAACTGTAGTATTTGATGGCAGTAGTACAACTTTAGTAGAACTACTACTTTAACTGTTGTATTTGATGGTAGTGATTCCATTTTATTAATGACAGTGACAACACCACAGAGACCATAATTGCCTGCCATGATAATGCTGTAACTCACAGCTGGCCAATATCACAGCACAAACTGGATATGCAGGTCTGCTACGCAGAAGGATGAGCACTGCGCAAAAGCTGATCAAAGATGGATGGCCAGTCAATGAGTCAATAGCACCCCCTACAGTGCAAAAGACTATTATATCATGAAAGACTCATGATCTGTGTGTGAGGGCCTCATCACACTAGAATGTTGCACTGTAATTCCACAATCAGTGAGACAGGAGCTGTTGGAGCACATACATGATGGACACCAAGGCCTGTCAAAATGCAGAGAATGCGCACAGGAAACTGAGTGGTGGCCTAAAATATCTGCCGACATCAAACATAGGGTGGAGACGTGTCACTTTTGCCAGAAAAACAAGCGCACGCAGCGCCAGGAGCCATTACAACCCACACCCCTTCCTGTGCAACCATGGCAAAAGATAGCCACGGACATATGTGAGTATAAAGGCAAACATTACATTGTGATATCAGACTATTAATCACGTTACATGGAAATCTTACACTTGACTGCCACCACAACACAACAGGTTGTTAAGATGTTAAAAGCTGCAATGAGCAAGATTTGGTATCCCTGACCAGATTGTCAGTGATATAAGCCTCAATTTACAAGTAAGGCCTGGAAAGAGTTGTGCAGATAGTATGATTTTGTGCATGTTACATCCAGCCCACCCTATTTTCAGGGTAATGGAAACACGGAGCGTGCAGTCCAAACTGCAAAACGCATCCTCACAGAGGAATATAGATGACAGCGTCTGTGCAGGAGAGCTGCACACAGCGCTCATAGGTGAACTCGCCATAGGGAGGAGAGGGTGAAGGAACAGACAACACACTTAGCTTGTACCACCAAGAGCAGCAACAGTGAACTCAGACACTAAGGAAGCAGATACAGAAATTAAAAGGGACAGACACAAAACAAGCCTCGTTTCAGAGACAGGGTGACTCTAGTGGGCTTATTAGAAACGTATCTGAAGGCCAGACTTAACTAGATTTGGCAGAGTGTGTAAGCCTGTTGGAAGAATGGACATGTAAGAGTATTGTCATATCATGATAAGAAGTAATTTTGGAATGAATGACTTTGTTATGGATAGAAGGAAAGGAAGGGTATAAATGTTAATGTTTGTCTGGAAAACAAAAGGAATTAAGCTGTTCAATTAAACTGTTAGTTTAAAGTTTGAATAGTGAGACTTCAAGTGGGAGATGTGGGAGATTGGGTAATACATGTATATTGATGTCTTATGTGACCAATCAGGTGACTAGAATAAGGAGCCAGGCGGCGTTAAAAATTCAGCAAGTTGAGCTGAGATACCAGACTCTGTTGTTCGTAATGTTATGGTTGACATAAACAAAAGCAGATGTTGAGCACAAATAAGTGTGTCGGCCAACACTTACTTGACAATGATGGTAGTACTACTACTTTAACTGTTGTATTTTATGGCAGTAGCACTACTTTAAATGTAGTCTTTGACAATGGTGGTGCTACTACTTTAACTGTAGTATTTGATGGTAATACTACTACTTAAATTGTAGTATTTGATGGTGGTATTACTACTTTAACTGAAGTATATATACAGTACTTCATATATATAGACTGGTTGAGCTGGAGGGGGACACAGCTGCAGTGAAACATGAGCGCCTGCTGTCACCTGCTGGTCACCCAGAGCATCACAATCTGACTTTACAGAACATCAGCTCAGCTTCTGATCTGTTCTGATTTGTGAACATGATCCATGTCTGGTGAAGAAGTTCTTCAGCTTCCAGATAATGATCCAGATGTAAAGTGAGGAACCTAAATCTGACCTGCAGTGTTTCTGATTTCACTATGTTCTCTCTTGTAGATATGATGATCAATGTCCAGATGAAGCTCCAGCTAGATGAAACATATCAAAGTGGTATGAGCACCACCATCTGTCATGTCACAGACAATGTAATTATTTACTGGACACAGCTTAACAGTTACATTACATTTACATTTAGCAGACACTTTTGTCCAATGCAACTTAAAGTAATTCATACATACATTCATACTGCCATGCAAGGAGGAGGCTGCCATGCAATGTGTCAACCAGCAGATCAGGAGCAGTTTGCAGTTCAGTATCTTTGCCAAGCACACTTCAACATACAGACCAGGGGAATTGGACGAGTGACAATCAAACAATCGAACAAATAACAAGACGCTGGCTCTACCCCTCAACCACATCTGCCCACAATATACTTATTGTGTACCTGTCTGGAAGAAACAGGTGGATTTCTGTTGACAGTAAAGAGGGGTGTCAGCTGTTTGTTTGGCATTACGCCCGTCACCATCTTGTTTCTCTCAAGCCAGAAGTTACCAAATTTGGACAATTGAAGGTGGAGTTTGGGAGGATATTCTGATTGGATCTGATTAAGACAAGGACATTTTGCCATGGTAACACCTAAATCATCTCCTACTTGGATCATGAGCTCATCAGGAAACTGTTGAGACAAGTTTTTGTAAGCTTCCATACAATCTGACAACTTTTTGAAACCAGATGAACCCCCTGTTGGATGCTTGACATAGTGACGCTTCAACACACTTTAGCACTGACTTCACTGTTCAGACCTGAAATATTTTCACAGATTTTAACAATAACTTTTAATAACTTTTATTAATGATGACTTGTTGAACTTTAGAGTGAATTTATTTTGTACTTAAAGGATCTCAAGGCATCCTGGAGGCTGAACACTGGTCTCACATGTTGATCAAACAAACAGCAGTAAAGATTCTTCTCATATGTTTTTTTTCCTTCATCGTTTTATTCATGTAAAATAAACTAAAATAACAAGGCCATCTTGAAGTTTACAATTAATTAAGTGACTGGGGATCAATACAGATGTTAAATTGACAGCTGTGATGATGTCATCAGTCATGTGACCATCAGCCTGTCTCAGATGTTCCACACTGACTGGGCTTGGTCAGCATGGTGACTTTTGACCTGAGGCCTGATGATGATGAAGAGTACGACACATTCTTGTCCAGAGACGACGGTTTGACCTCTGAGTTGACATGGCAACAAAGAGTGTTCCTGGCCTTATCCCTGAACTCCACGGACACAAAGTAGTAGATGAAGGGGTCGATGCAGCTGTTGAAGGTACTAACTGCTAAGCTGACCATGTAAGGGACGTAGACATCCTCGCCGTCTCCATCCTGCGAGCTATCCATGTAGGTGAGGAGGAGGAGGATGTTGCTGGGCAGCAGACACACAATGAAGACGAGCAGCACCAGGACTGTCACCCTAACGGCATGACCATAGCGCTCTCCTTTAGCCAGCAGGGTGCGCAGCACAGCGCCATGGCAGAAAAGAACAGCCATGAAGGGCAGCAGGAAGCAGAAGGTGAACAAGGTGGCAAAGTACGGCAGGAAGTAGTTCTCCTGTTCCTCCTCGGGCAGTGCATCATGGCAGGTGGTGATCTGTAGCTCGTCCAGCATGTACGTCTGCCGAGACACCAGCAGTGGTAGCATGGCGGCCAGCACCACCGTCCAAACTGCTGCTGTCATGTATAGAGATGTCCGCCGGCTACGCAGCGTCTTTGCACCGAATGGGTGAACCAGAGCGATGTAGCGGTCCAGAGCCACGAATGCCAGACACAGAACCGACCCATACATATTGCCATAAAACATCGCCATGACAATACGGCAGAAGGGCTCACCCAGGTCCCAGTGGTTCCCTCTGAAGTGGTACATGATCCGGAACGGCAGCACCAGCAGCAGCAGGCAGTCTGCGGAAGTCAGGTTGATGAGCAATGTGGTGGATGGCAGTGGTTTGGTCCTGAAGACCAGGATCCACAGAGCCAGCAGGTTGGAGGGCAGACCTACAATGAAGGCTAGCAGGTACAGGACTGGCAGGTACAGGATGGTGGTTGGAGCCTGGATCTCCTTCAGCTGCTTCTCCTTCAGGGTGGTGAAGTTACAGGAGGTCTTCAGCCGGAATGCCCGTAGACCTGCAGAGACCAGAACACAGAACATAGGTCAATATGAAGACCTGCAGAGACCAGAACATGGGTCAGTCTGTACACCTGTAGAAACCAGAACACAGCTCAGTCTGTACACCTGTAGAGACCAGAACACAGAACACAAGTCAGTCTGTAGACTGGAGCTAGAAAGCTTGCAATTGGCTCAACCAACATCACATGACTGGAGAAGGACACATCGTTGGGTCTTCATCAGTACCCATTCAGGACTTCTGCTCAACCAGCTGCAGATGAAGTTTTTGTAATTTGACTTTTCTTAAAATACTTTAACATCAGATTTTATTGTGAAGTAAAATCATGTGACTGATTTAAGATGGTCATCAGAAGGATTAGGATTTTGATATCAGAAGATTTACTTTACTTATTAACATCAGTAATAATAAATAAAATCACAAAATTCAACTATAGTTTATATATGATGAAACCATTGATGACTAATTTTGAGAATCACATTTAAAAACATTATTATCAAATTAAATTCAACATGTTCTCGTCCTTTAATAAGTGACACATATCATGAGGTGTTTTTGTTTATTCATGTCTCAACAGTTTACTGAAGTTCAGGATGATAAAAATGTGTAATGAACCTTTAAACCTAAAGAACCTCTCTGTGACAACATGCGACTGTCAGTGTGCTCCTGCTCTGTCATCATTATGAGATATATTATAAGACAAGGGTACTCAAATACAAATCTTAAAGGGCCACAAAGATTTTTTTCAATGATTCAAAGGTCCATGTACTGAGGTCGGTCAGGCCACATGCAATAATACAGTCATATTCAAAACTAAATGTTCTTTTCATTCAAAACAACAAGAAAAATACAAACTAAAATAAAATGTAATTTCCATTTTAACATAAATTAAAATATATAGTTGAATATTTCCTCTTTTTGTTTGCCTTCAAACATTGTGTCCATTACTTCAGTCATGCATTATTTTATTATTTCTGCATCTGAGAATAGCTTCCTGTGCTTAGCCAAAATCCACACCACTCTAAGTGAGCACTCTGTTGTGTTTCGCTGTTGTGTCATAGATGTGACAAGAATCCTGCTTGAAGCTTGATATGATTATTTCAGTGCATTCATTTTTGTTGTTCTTACCTCTGAATTTTGAGGAAATATCCCTTCAAAATTCCTATGCTTTCGTCCCATAATGCCATTTCAAATTTGAAATCGTCATCACAGCTTCTCCTGGCATATTGTAAGGCTGTGGCGCAATGACTCGAGGGTATTCTGTTGGTGTTGGTGTAGTTATGGTTCATGAATGTGTTTGTGAATAAGAGGATATATAAGATGGTTGTGAGTTAATTCATGTCATTTGTTCTGTGGTTAAATGGTGATGAGTTTTAACAAGGATGATAAAAGTTTTGGCACCATGAGTGAAAGGGCATCTGCCGGGAGAGACTCTCCGTCTGTTTAAGTGGTATGGGAGAGAATCATGTGCTGGGTCTCATTTAATATAGCATAGTTAATCCTACTTGTTACTATTGCTCCAAAATTAGGTATATGGGCCTTGTCCCAGTTGGAGTGAGTGAATGGAAACTTAAAGTCAATACTTCTTAGAGGTTTGGATTTCAACTGTGCATTTTATACCAGAGTACTTGGAACATGCCATTGTCAATCTCCTACAACCAGCAAAATGTGAACATGTGAACTGCTCCGAAAACTAAAGTGGAAGTTAAAAATTGCGTTCGCAACAGAGAGTGACCCATCACTGGCATGGAGAAAAGTCCCAGTGTACACATGCTGACCCAACCAAAACACATTAGTGAAGGAATAACAGTTTGGGGGCCACAAACAGGACGCCGGCAGGCCGGATGCGGCCCGGGGACCACCCATTGACAACCGCTGTTATATGATATATAAACATTATGCGTGTTTACATAATGATTCAATGAGTTTTAATGAAAAACCATACTATGGGCTGAAATATGTGCCACAGAAACTGTGGTTTGATCATTTTAATTTGTCTTATTTAAATTGAATCCTTGCATTGAAAAACTGAATCTGAATATTATACATTGAAAATTAATTCCTTAGTTTGGAAAATTCAACTCTTCATATTCTCACAATTCAAATTCAGTTCTCAAAATTCAAATTCAGTTTTTGAAATTCCGTTTCAATTTACTGTGACTGTGAGCTGAACCTGGTGGTGGACACCGGAAGTAAGGGATGCTGTCAAGCTGAAGAAGGAGTCCTACCAAGCATGGTTGGCTTGGGGGACTCCTGAGGCAGCTGACAGGTACTGGCAGGCCAAGCAAGTGGCAGCATCGCGAAAGCAAAAACTCAGGTCTTGGAAAAGTTCGGGGAGGCCATGGAGGTAGACTACTGGTCAGCCTCGAGGAAATTCTGGCAAACCATCCGGCGCCTCAGGAGGGGGGAAGCAGCCCTCCACCAACACTGTTTACGGTGGAGGTGGGGAGCTGTTGACCTCGACTGGGGATATCGTCGGGCGGTGGAAGGAATACTCCGAAGATCTCCTCAATCCCACTGACACGCCTTCCATAGAGGAAGCAGGGGCTGGGGACTCAGAAGTGGATTCATTTATCACCAAAGCTGAAGTCACTGAGGTAGTTGGGAGGCTCCTCAGTGGCAAAGCACCAGGGGTGGATGAGATCCGCCCTGAGTACCTCAAGTCTCTGGATGTTGTGGGGCTGTCTTGGTTGACACGTCTCTGCATCATCGCGTGGCAGTCAGGGACAGTGCCTCTACCCTGGCAGACCAGGGTGGTGGTCAATTCAAAAAGTGTTACCGGAGGGTGTGTTCTAACTATCGGGGGATCACATTCCTCAGCCTCCCAGAGAAAGTCTACTCAAGGGTACTGGAGAGGAGAATTTGGCCAATAGTTGAACCTCAGATTCAGGAGGAACAATGCGGTTTTCGTCCCGGCCGTGGAACACTGGACCAGCTCTATACCCTCCACAGGGTGATTGAGGGTTCATGGGAGTTTGCCCAACCAGTCCACATATGTTTTGTGGACTTGGAGAAGGCATTCAACCGTGTCCCTCGCGGCATTCTGTGGGAGCCTGGTTCGCATTGCCGGCAGTAAGTCAGACCTGTTCCAGGTGCATGTTGGACTCTGGTAGGGCTGCCCTTTGTCACCGGTTCTGTTCATAATTTTTATGGCGCAGTCAGGGGCCGGAGGGGATCTGGTTCGGGAGCCACTGGATTTCAGTGTTGTCTTGTTGGTTCCGTCGAGCCAGGACATCCAGCATGTTCTGGGGCAGTTTGCAGCCAAGTGTGAAGCAGCTGGGATGAAAATCAGCACCTCCAAGTCTGAGGCCATGGTTCTCAACCGGAAAAAGGTGGCTTGCTCCCTCCGGGTTGGAGGAGAGTTCTTGCCTCAAGTGGAGGAGTTCAAGTATCTTGGGGTCTTGTTCACGAGTGAGGGAAGGATGGAGCATGAGATTGACAGGCGGATCGGTGCAGTGGCCGCAGTAACGTGGCCGTTGTATCGGTCTGTCGTGGTGAAGAGAGAGCTGAGCAAGGTGAAGCTCTCAATTTATTGGTCAATCTACGTTCCTACCCTCGCCTATGGTCATGAACTTTGGGTCATGACCAAAAGAATAATATCCGGGATACAATCAGCCAAAATGAGTTTCCTCCGCAGGGTGGCAGGGCGCTCCCCTAGAAATAGGGTGAGGAGCTCTGTCACCCGGGAGGAGCTCAGAGTAGAGCCACTGCTCCTCCAGCTGAGGTGGCTCGGGCATCTCTATCGGATGGCCCCTGGACACCTTCCTCGGGAGGTGTTCTTGGCATGCCCCACCGGGAGGAGACCCCGAGGAAGACCCAGGACATGCTGGAGTGACTGGCGAGTGCCACTCGCCTGGCCTGGGAACGCCTTGGGATCCTCCCGGAGGAGCTAGAAGGAGTGTCTGGGGTGAGGGAAGTCTGGGTGTCCCTGCTCAGGCAGCTGCCCCCGCGACCCGGCCCAGGATAAGCAGAAGTAAATGGATGGATGGATGGATGGATGTGACTAACATCCGGGTAGTTGAGGAAAAGCAATTGAGTGCAGATAACTAGCACTTCGGCCAATTAGAACCTATGTTTTCACCTACATAATTTACCTTGACGCTGACTGATTGCTTGCTGTTTGCCACCTGCCACCAAACGGAGGAAGAAGTGGAGACGGGGTGACCATTAGGCTGCTAATTACCGTTAGCAGATGGTCCTTGTGTGCATCTCATGTGGATTTCCAACAGTACAAGACTATCCAAACTATTTCCAAAACTATCAAAGGGTCATCTACTAGGTCGTGAAATAACAGAAACTTAAGTCTGAATTAAAGTGGTCCAAAATGAACATTAGATGGTTAGAAATCTATATCAGTATTTCCCTGCAACTTACAGGATTTTGCAGTAAACCTACTTCGACTTATTTCATATGTCCAACTGCACTGGACGCACACAAAGGAAGTGGAAATTACATCATAAGGTCAAAAACAATACTAAAATTTCATTTCTTTTCATTAAATATATATATTAGGAATCGAGGAAAATATCAACACTTACAACACACAGAATGAGTTGTTATATAAATTACACAAAAGACAAAGAAATTATTATGTTTTACCTATTTCGGCCATAAGCGGTCGTAATGACCTGCCGCACATCATTTCGCAGGGTTTGCGACTCTGACTGTGAACCAGGGAAAGCCGAAGAAGAATGTCTGCATCCTGAGCACCATGCACACAGGTGTGGGCACTTTTAACCTACTACAACAACACAAGTACTGCGAGGACTTCCTGGACCAGATGCGAGGGCATAGTCTGTCAGGAACGGTATGCGAATATGGGCCAGTGGCAGTCTTCTGTAACATCCTCGACCTGGCTGGGATCAATGCCCACATCTTGTTCAAGGAGCAGCAGCAGCAGGAGAGCCTGGAGGAAAGTCCTGCAGCAGCTGGCAGAGGAGCTGAGGGCAGAATACATGGACGGGAAAGGGGCCGCAGTCAGCACAAGGTGGGCAGCAGTGGAAGCAACCACCGCAGCAGCAGCAGACACGGAGACGGAGGTAGTGCCGGTCCGAAAGAGCTGCAAACAAAACCAAACGTCGGATACTTCAAATGCCACAAGCCCGAGTGTGCTAACTGTGCGAGGAGAGCGGAGGTAATGTGTAGATTGTGACCAGTGATCATCTTTTTTTTGTTGTTTGTTTTAGATCCGCTCGTTTGCAGCTTTTTCGATTATTATTATTTTTTGTATTATATATAATTAAGTGTTAAAATAAAATGTTTCATAAGTGTTAAAATAAAATGTTTCATAATCAAATAAGTTACTTTTAATTGTTCATTTTTTTGTTAAAATCTTGGATAAATATATGCAGTAATTATGGCTTACTATGTCCGATGATATGAACATCTATGAATGTATAATTCAAGTTGTTAGACCAAGGTACGTTTTAACGTTTTTTGTTTGTTTGTTTGTTTTCTTTTTTGGTATAAACAAATGCTTAAAACTTACCCTGGTCTGGTTAAAATGTACATTTTGGTGGGTTTTTTTTTTGGTTTTTTTTTTAATATCATGACACAATGAATGCATTCATGGTTGCAGGGACCTATTTATATAGATTTCTAACCATCTAATCTCCATTTTGAACCACTTCGTCTATTCAAACTTCATCTCCTGTTATATAATGACATAGTAGATGACCCTTGGATAGTTTTGGAAATAGTTTGGATAGTCTTGGATTGTTGGAAATCCACATGAGATGCACATGAGAGCCATCCACTTGATTAACAGCCTAATGGTCACCCCTTCTCCACTTCTTCCTCAGTTTCGTGGTGGGTGGCAACCAGCCAGCAACCAGTCAACATCAAGGTAAATTAAGTAGGTGAAAACGTAGGTGCTGTTTGGCCGAAGTGGAGTCCTAGTCATCTGCGCTGGATTGCTTTTCCTCAACTACCCAGAGATGTCAGTCACAGTAAATTAAAATTGAATTTTGAGAACTGAATTTGAATTGTGAGAACTGAATGTGAAAATATGTAGAGAGTTGAATTTTCCAAACTAATGAATTCAATTTCAAATTATAATATTCAGATTACAGACCTTGGGGTTTTTAACCCTAATCCTAACCCTAACCCCGAACCCTAGAAAATTGGCTTGGGGCTTTAAGGGTTAAACAATGCAAATTCTAATTATGTGATTCAAATTCAGTTTTTTAATGCAATTATTCAAGTTTAGCAATTCAAATTCAAATATTCATATCAATATTCAGTTTCTAGTGGCACATATTTTAGCCCATAAAAAAACACTCTCCAACATTTAAATAAAGTTCAGTCAAACATCATGTCTGTGGGCTCAGTACATGTGTGGTATCTTCATCTGGACTAAACTACAGTATAGTAGTAATATAGTACTGTAGTGTAGTATTGTAGTGCTGAACTGCGGGAAAACACAGCAGATTTATATACATGACACACACACACACACACACACACACACACGCACACACACACACACACACATTTGTACACTTTTTGCTGCTTATAATTAGTAGTTAGTTTAAGTCTAATGAAGTAGCAACAGTTTATTAGTATCTTTCTATTAGAGGGAGCTGGGAGTTGGACCTGTCTGTAGCTGCCCTGCACGTGTTCAAATGAAGAAGGAGGAGGAGAGGACTTACGGAGAGACATGCCGGAGCATTCATCAGTAGGATAAGAAGATAGAGAGATGCTGCAAACAGTCCACAGCAGAGAGACGAAGACAACAGTCCCCAAAAAACACTTCATCTTCTTCTCTTCCTTCACCTTTTCTTCTCTCTTCTTCTCTTCTTCTTCTCCCTCCCAGGTCTCTTCTTTTACTTTTTCTGTCTGTTTTCTTTTTCCCTCCACAGCAGCTGCTCTTTTCCTCTTCCTCCTATGTCCTATGGTTTTACACTACAGTAGTAGTACTGTTGTAGTACATTGGTAGTACTGTTATAGTAAAGTAGTAGTTGTGCTGTAGTAAAGTAAAGTAGTAATACTGTTGTAATACTAAAGTATTAGTATATCGGTGCTCTGAGGCTCAGCAGACTGTTGCTGCCTGTGCTGACTTGTCTTGACTGCTAATGGAATCCAGATGTGTGTGTGTGTGTGTGTGTGCGTGCGTGTGTGTGTGTGTGTGTGTGTGTGTGTGTGTGTGTGTGTGTGTGTGTGTGTGTGTGTGTGTGTGAGTTACATGTCCATCTTTGTGAGGACCAGTATTAGAGAGTTAAATGTTCATGTGTGGTGTTTGTTTGTTAAATGTCCATGTATGGTGTTTACAGTTTTGTTCGCTGACTGCATTATGTCTTCACAAATACAGACATACCAGCATCTGTGTGTATTTGTTCCTCTCATGCTGTGACTCAAATTTGTAAAAATGTTAAAAATGTTTAGCTTCCTTCATTAAACAGGAAGTGTGTCTGATCCGCATATCAGTCTTTGGAACTGCCCCCAGACTGCGGATCACAGCTCAGCTACACTCACTGCCAACAGATCTTATTATGTTTGTTCTCGCGTGTTGAGGTGGTGTATCAACAAAGATGTCCACAAGTCCACATGTCCACTAGAGTGGAGCAAGAAACAAACAAACAAAAACAAAAACCACAAAGAGACACAAAACAACCACAAAGAGACACAACACAACCACAAAGAGTCACACCACGACCTAAAGGAACTAAATAGAGTATTTAGCTTGTAGTATTGCATTTGTAGTATTGTGTTCGTAGTAGTTAGTTTTAGTATTGTGTTTGTAGCATTTAGTTTTGGTATTGTGTTTGTAGTATTTAGTTGTAATATTGTGTTTGTAGTATTTAGTTGTAATGTTGTTCGTGTAGTATTTAGTTGTAATACAGTGTTTGTAGTATTTAGTTGTAATATTGTGTTTGTACTGTTTAGTTGTAATACAGTGTTTGTTGTATTTAGTGGTAATATTGTGTTTGTAGTATTTAGTTGTAATACAGTGTTTGTAGTATTTAGTTGTAATACAGTGTTTGTAGTATTTAGTTGTAATATTGTGTTTGCAGTATTTAGTTTTAATACTGTGTTTGTAGTATTTAGTTGTAATATTGTGTTTGTAGTATTAAGTTGTAATACTGTGTTTGTAGTATTTAGTGGTAGGATTAGGTTTGTAGTATTTAGTTGTAATATATGATAACACTTAGATGTTTGTGTGTGTGTGTGTGTGTGTGTGTGTGTGTGTGTGTGTGTGTGTGTGTGTGTGTGTGTGTGTGTCTTCCTGTCTGTCCAGCAGCTGATAAGCAGGTTTCCTGTCTGTTGAACTCCACTCTTATTGTTGTGGAGATGACAGAAACATGCTGAAGTAAAAACATGAAACCATCATCATCATTATCATCATCATCAGCAGCAGCAGCATCACCGTCATCATCATCATCACCACCACCATTATCCTCATCATCATGATCAGCTATGGAGGTTCTTTCATTCCATCAGTGATCAGACTACACAACACCACCACCACAGCTCCAACACTTCCTTTCTCCACTGATTAAGGACTCAACCAAACACTACACACCTAACACACTAAAAGACTGATGTTTTGTTTTTGTTCTGTTGATGTTTATTATCTCAGAACCCCACACATTGCACATTTGCACAGGCACATTTTTTATATGTTGCACATGTCATGTACACACAAGGACAGTTACTGTATATAGTATGTTTATCTTTATTCTAATAGTTTGTATTATATTTCTATATAAATTGTTACTTTATTGTTCAAATATTTCTTTATGATTGTCTCTACTTTTGAGACATGGTGGTGTTACTTATTTCCCTCTGTACTGCTGTGTTACCTGCAAATTTCTGCCAAGGATCAATAAAGAACATCTCTCGCTCTTCTCTCCTCTCTCACTGTCTGCTTCGTCTCCACTGTGACAAACATTCACTTGATGATTTCAGGCACAACAACAAAGATTTGATTTCTTCGTTTTATTAAATCAAATTTGTCATGAAACAAATGAACTGACAAACTGAAGTCACTGACACATTTCTCTCTGAAATAAAATGATAGAAATAGTTCTTAGAATTTTTTTATTTTTTATTTTTTTAAAGAAACTTACATTTACTGAAAATTTGTCTGAAGACAGTACAACAGTCTGCAGGGACATTTTACTGACACCACTACTTTGACAGTGAGTACTGTGTTTACTGATATTTTCAGTGCAGTATACAAAACATGTAATGATGAAGTGTGTAGGAACTGACGGTGGTTAACAGTATCAACGACTGCTACAATTAGAACAGTAGAACATCACTCAGGAAAACTGGCTAAGTAGATAAAATTTGTCCTTATATTCTGTTAAAAGGAAGAAAACCAGTCAAGTGCCGGAGCGTTGACTCCGAGACACTGAGACCATTTTTCCCCCGTCTTCCTTGGCAACGTTTCAAGAATAGTTGCATCCAAACAGATCAATTGGAAACGACTCAACACACTGTAGTTCATATTATAGGTGACGGAGCATGCGCATAAAGCTTACACACTGTGTACAAACAGACAGTAGAACTAGAAATTTTAGGTTAAGAAATTAACCCCACTTCTCTGAAACATGAATGAGGTATCTCACTGTGGGATACACCCCCTGTGCTTGTTCCCAGAAGCTATTTTCCACTATGCCAGTCTTGACTGACAGACAGACATGACATCCACTCCCTGGAGGAGGGAGTTCCTCCTCCTTTTAAAAGCCGGACGTAACGTCAACTGTTCAGTCTGAGCAAATACACCTCTTCCTCGCTCCATGCAGGGAGGGTGGTCTGGTGAAATACCTCACTCATGTTTCAGAGAACAGGGGTTAATTTCTTAACCTGAAGTTCTTTTTCAACATTCATTTCGGTATCTCACTAGGATGTAGAGACTCCCTAGAGACTATTGCCAGACAAGCTTGAAGACCAGTCATTAATACACCGCCAATCAAACAAGCATACTTGCTGCTGAATCCACGT